>PVIH01029260.1:0-13950 GCA_004025045.1 Sigmodon hispidus | reverse complement strand
CCAGAAGTGGTATTGCTGGGTCCTTGGGGAGATTGATTCTCAATTTTCTGAGAAACCTCCATATTGTATTCCAAAGTGGCTGAACTAGCTTACAATCCCACCAACAATGGAGGAGTGTTCCCTCTGCTCCGCATCCTCTCCAGCATAGGCTGTCATCTGTGCCTTTTATCTTAGCCAATCTAACAGGTGTTAGGTGGTAACTCAAAGTTGTTTTGATTTGCATTTCTCTGATGGCTAAAGATGAAGAGCACTTTTTCAGGTGCCTTTGAGCCATTCGTAGTTCCTCTGCTGAGAATTCCCTTTTCAGATCTGAACCCCATTTTTTGATAGTGTTATTCAAGGTTTTGGGCTCTAAATTCTTGAGCTCTTTATTTTCAAAGATGCTACACAATGTAGAACCTTGGTAATATTATAGCCAAAGAGAGATTACTTCCAATCTTGGTTACTTCTTCATGTTGTTGTGATAGAAAATGCTGACACTATTAACTGAGGAGAGACATGGTGTAGGGAGACATGGTATAGGAAGACATCATCCAAGGGTATATAGTTCATCATGGCCATTTGAAGTCAAAGTAATAGGAGCTTGAATTACCTAGATATATCACATACATAAGCACAAAGCTCTTTCTCTATTTTGTTTAGCCCAGTCAATTCTGACACCTAAAGTGGGCAAGTCTTCTTATCTAAATAAGCTAATCAGAGGCAGCTCAGAGGCCATCTCCAAGGTAATTCTGGATCATAGCAAGTTAACTGAAACTAGCTTTCACAATTTTTTTACATAACCTTTTATTTAATTAATTATTTTTATTTATTTTTATCATATGTTACATCCTGATGTCAGGTTCCTCTTCAGTCTATCCATCTAGTCACTCTTCCCTCACTCTTCTCTCCTTTATATCCACTTCTTCTTCCCCTTCATGAAAGAGCACTCTCCTTAATCTTAAATCTGGTAAGACATGTGACATCCACATTTAGATTTTGGTATATATGATAATGCGACTTAAAATACAAACAAAACGAAGTAGATACTGCAGATTCATCTTCTATTTTATCACTGAGACAATCACTTTTGGACCACTAGGCTTCTATGTGATTCCAGTGGCTGACGTGCCTATGCTGTGAGAAATCTAACTCTGATGTGGTAGAAGCTGGAGGGGGGGGTAAGTTAGCTCTCAGTGATATAGACATTTACTATTTCAATTATAGCCTTTACCAGTTTACATCATGGGTAATACCTGAACCACAACCATCCAATTGACCCAAATTGCATAAATAATATGGTTATGAGATATTTTATAAGGGTTCTATTTTAATCTATCAATCTTTGTATATTATTTTTTCACATAACTGGACTCTTTGAAGACCAATAATAATAAGAACACGTCTACTCCTCTCTTATGTATTCAGAGTAAATCCATTTTGTGGGAACTAATTTAAGTTTTTATTTTCTCCACTTTGATTAAGAAATGCATGTCATTCAGTAATGATTTAGTTATAATTCATAAGATATGAGGTAATATTTAGTGTGAGATGTATAGAAAAGAAATTGCATTTACAATAGTCTATTTTATTTAATCAGTTACTACTTCTAAAATATAAGAATCTGTAAAGCAAATACTAAGAATGATAGAATAAAATGACAATAGGAACATCGATCCTTGGCATTGATGACTAAGCTGAGTAATTATCTCCCTTTCATATATAAAGGACCAACATACTATAAAAAATTGACCTGAGATTTCTATTATTTGCAGTTCAAGTAGTATTAGCTTTGAAACTACCTTATATCAGTTCTCATGGCAGCCAAACATAAACTGTATATTGCATCCATCAAAATTCTGGTATAAAGTTATCCAGAATAAACTAAAAAGGAAACAGTGATAAACAGGCAGAATAATAAAAAATCAAGGTAGGGAAAATGTTATGTAAATTAATCAAGCTGTACTCTAAATATGAATATAGTAAACCCTTGCCAAGATAGAAGAATGGAGTGTCTACACTTGAAAATTTGTACGAATTAACTAAATATCTAATCTTCAGGGCCATGAATATTCAGAAAATTTGTGGTAATATTGAAACTGAGCACAATATTTAGAATACATACATTCAATGTCCTCTTACTATAAAATAATAAAGTACAGAGTCAAAATGGTGACAGTATAATAAATCAACTAGTGACAACAACACTGGGGTTAGCTTAAGGTTACCTTGAATTTACAAAGAATAACATGATAGCTTGTTTATATTATGTGATAAGACCATAATAACTAAATAGAATCAGGACTTCGTTTGTATTGAGCACTTTTCTGAAGATTTCATGAGCTCACATAATTTCTTGATCTCTATAGATCATGATTTACAGATTTCAGATAAGCAGACAGATATGAAAAGATGGAATAGTATTCTTTGGTTACAGTCAGTATGATTGAATTGTGAGATTAAGCTAAACATATTCATAACCCTAAATTATTTCTTTATTTTTGTGCTGCATTTTGAGGATGATTTACATAGCATCTTTATTGCATTTAGGAATCATTAACCAAGTTGGTTTGCTAAAATATTATCTTTTAGTTTTAGCTTATGGGATGGGACCAACCATTCAGATGGTGGATACCATGAGTTTATCTGAACTATAACATTCCTGTATTAAGTTCTGGGGGAGTTGGATTCCCTATAATAGAAATGGACCAACAGAACCATTAACTGGAAAATGGAATGTACCCACATTTTAATTTTACATTGCTTGAAATATTTTGCTAGTTTATATAAATTTTCAGGGGAAAATAAAGCATGAGGAAAGAAGGACACCAGGAAAGAGGTGAGGGAAAATATAAAGAAGTGAGACCCTGACATGTTTATGATGCTTGTGTGTTTCTCACTTAGAGTGGTCCAAGATAATTAAACTTTACTTTCTCAGATAAAAAAGGAATGGACCAACATAGACATGGCATGAGAATATTTTTTATTTCAAATGAAAACACAGTAGACATAAATTTCTTATTGAAAAGAATGGCCGTACTGGGCAGGTTTTCAGATGACATGACAGTAAGTGATCAATGGCGAAAATATTCTGTTGGCAGATAAAACATTATAGGGCACACAGTCATTTCTGGGCACTCACTTCAGCTTCATTGACTTTATAAGTTTTGTCTTTTACCATACATGTGCTGACCTGATAAATACGGATTTTGGTTATCATCAAGCTGGATAATGTAAGCCATCTTCTTTGTTTTGACAAACACAGGACTTCTGCTTTCTCATCTTAACCTTAGAATTAATTTTATTGATGTCTAAAATGTGGAGCATTGTTATTTTTACTGCATTTTATTGCATTTCCTGCATATAGTAAGTTGGGCAGAATTGTCACTTTAAAAACACTGAACTTTTTAAGCCATATAAGATTAAGTGACCCCAACATTTTAAATAGATGGTGAGACATAGTTAAAGGAATCCGCATGTACTAATCATGGAAATAAAAATAGGATGCCTGTTTAGAACATGGAGGGGCAGCTTTTCTCTATGTCAAATATACAGCTGTGCATAACCAACCAAAACCATTTTTTACTCCTTTTCATAATAAAAAAGCATTTAGATCGAAGTATGCAGGTAAATAAATTGAATAATCAGAGTCATATGGCAGATACTAATTACTGGTGCATATCAAATGACTTTGTAAAATTCCTACAAATAAAATAATGATGTCAGATGCTCTCACTGATTTACTTTGTCATTTATCTTTTACAGAGTTACCCCAGTGTTAGAATTGTCTTCTAGATGGTAAAAAATGGTTGTTTTCAATGAGGTCATTATACTCTTGTTTATAAAATACAACCCTCTTCTTACCTGGCTTTGACAAAGTTCACAATTGAAAGTGAGAATGCCTTATTATTGTCATCCCAAATCCTATGCACTTTTTTAAATCTGGACTTTGCAGAAAGAACACAGACATTGTGTATATTAGAGAGAAGAAATGAAATGACCATTATTTCCTAACAAAACTATTACATTATATACTTGAGAAAATAATGACAATAAGAAGTATCATAAATAAATTAAATGTGTTCTCTCTAAAATTTAATCATAATAATCAATAATGCCATTAAAGTTATATAGTAGATCATCAAACACCAAGTATAAGTGAAAACCAAACAAATACACATGCTAAGAAAAGTTGAGAATAAAGAATCCAAACATTTAGGTTTCCTATTTTAGAAAAGCCAGTGCTCCAATTGTTCCAATATCATTTAGGGTATGTTTATGTGCCCTAACATATTTCGAGTTTATATGTTTAATAAGAGATGAGGAAACATGAATTCACAGACACAGCTTTGTAGTGACCTTAACATTACCTGCCTGATTTAGTTGTCAAAAACTTTCCTGAAGGGGAGAAATAAAATGAAGTTCATGTTACCTGTGCCGTGGTGCCATGTTTGTGTCACTCATTGCAATGATGCAATAACACAAAGTGATGCTGTACAAGACTGAAAGCCCTAGAGTGAACTGTCAAATCCTCAAATTAATATCAATTCTATCTCATTGTAAATGTGTACTTTAAGATATCAGCTTTGTATTAATTCCAGAGTCTTGTCTTGAGTCTTGCCTCAAGTCTCATTTTAACATTGTCCAAAGGGTGCTGATATTCTATTTTCTGAGTAAATGAATCTTTCATCAGCTAAGTAAAAGCAATCTACAGAATATTTATCTCTCAGTTGCTTCATTAAAAAATACCTCCCAAGAGGAAGAAAGAATTATTTTCACACAGTTGCAGTGAGATTTAATGACATTTTAAATAAATAATAGTATGCTGTTTACATGTAATAAACTCTTACCATTTGCAGAGTTTCTGGTTTGGATATGCAAAAATGAACTAAATCAGTGATAAGAACCATAAGGTATAATTATTCTATTACTATTTCTGACACTATTTATGATAATAAATGTTAGTGACTGCTACTGGCACTCTGGTAGCAGAAAGTTAATGACTCTCTTGTCTTTTAGTAGAGTTAGAGTGTGGTTCATGTTCAAAAATACCTCAAGGCTTTGCTCTAAATGCTTAGCTCATTTATCTCTCATCAGTTAGGTAAATGAGATGCAGAAGTAGCTCCTAGTTTCTAAATAACTTTTATACACTACTCAGAGTCTTAAAGCGCCCTGAAATACTTTCTCTTGTTAATGAAATTTCACTCAAATTATCTGTTCCTAGCTCTGGAAGACTCATTTTGTAAAGCCTTCAGGCATGTTGGATTCTACATTTTAAATTCTTTATTGTTTACTTCCTTTTTACTGTGTACTTATGAATTTATATAGGGACAAGTTGAAATTATACATACAATGGTTGTGAAAAAGTTACTATTAGAAGTAGGTAAGTTAAAGTAAATATATTTCTTAATTTGTTACTTAATCTTTACAAACTAAAATTTTTGTTTTACTCCATCAAATAATAGGACAATATGTGCTTTATTAGCATCAATTTAGAAAGATACAACTAATAAGGTATTTATAACATTACTAAAAGCATAACATCTAGTGAATAGTTATGTTAGGTAACTTGTCAGATTTTAGCAAACTTGGCAACTATTAAGAATTGGCTCTTTCCTCATTATCAGTAGTTTGTGAGCCCAGGAAATCAAGTTGAAGATTCAGATTACTGGTTCAAAGAATAGGCTGGATGGGAACATAAAACTCTAAATTATCTGAAAGATCACATGATTTCTATGGAGGTAGATGTCATCTGGAAAGGAGATTATCATCTCTAATAGTTAGTTTATAGCCTAGGAATATAAGTTGATAGCAGTTGATAGAATGCTTGTATAATACTTTGGGTATAACCTTCAGAACATCCTAAATTGGATGTAGTATGCCTATCTACAATTCAGTACATGGGAGATAGAAAGAGAAGAACCAGAAGTTCAAGGTCCTTCATTGTTACATAGACAGCTGAAGAACAACTAGGGATACATGAGACACTGTCTTTAGTAATCAAGTAAATATAGGAATAATTTACCTAAATGTGCCAGCCAATCACTGTGGTAAGCAAATGACCTTTGGGCGACTACCTTTTCATGAAACTAAGAAATAGTTTTCTAATGTTTTTTGAAAATCAATATCAAACTTTATATAAAAAAAGCAAAACATTCAGAATAGTTAAAAAACAGTAATAAAACTTCTCTTTTCTCTAAAATACATGAAACATAAAAAATAAAATCTAAAGCTCCTCAAACCAGGTTAGGCTCAGCTACAAATGAAGAGAGCACAGTAGGTCCCATTTGATGCCCATGGATGCACTATGGCAAACACAAATTTCTGCTAAGAAACCCTTCTACATTCAAACCAGAAGTGTGTGTGTGTGTGTGTGTGTGTGTGTGTGTGTGTGTGTTAAATCACTTTATTCACCCATCATCTTTTAATGAAATAATGTTTTTGCTTAAAGTTCACTAATGAGCGAGTACATCCCCTGCTTATCATTCTGGGTTTGTGAGAACTTGCTCAGGAGGATATTATAAGCCTGATTCAAGCAAAATATAAAGTTGGCATAAGTATTGCTTGTTCTTAGTCAATTTTCACTATAAATAGTGTGCTTTAGAGAGTATGATTTGCACAGTGGTCTCTTCATTTAGTTTTTCTCTCTATGAGTATGTTCTTCCCAACATCAGCCCTTTGAATTATACTGTTATACTGTGTATTGTCACTGTGACTTCAATCTACAGAGATCACAAGAGCGACAAATAACAGACACAGAAAATATTCCAGCTTACTCTCAAATTTCCTTCCTTGTGCAGCACTGTTCACCATGGCACAAAATCAATATCATTGAGTCAAATGTATCTGTACAATAGGATCTATACTGTTCTCTTCAAAGTTGGATAAAAATAACCCACATAAAAACATAAAACAAATTTTCTCTTCTCACTTGTTTTCAAATTGAGATCTCATGCTCATCTAAGAATATTATCTCCTCAATGTTTCAGTAGTAGATTCTTTTCTAAGGCCATAAAATCAGTAGCCTTGGATGGTACCTAAGCTTTCAGTTTCAGGCATGGTTTCTCTTCTCTTGAGTTGGCCAGCTGTTGTTTACTACTAACATGTGAGTGACACTTATTGCACTTTCATGAATTTCTTGTCATGCTGGTAATTGCTGTGTTTCAAATATGTGGCACTTAGGTAGGACTGTTTAATTCTTTTTCTCTTTGATAGCTTTCCATGGTACCAGGCTATCGTAGAAGTTAGGGCACAGGAACAAAGCTAGTAGGAGAAAAAAAAAAAAACAGATGGGAGGAAGTGATGGGATTCTATTTTCAGTTAATACTATATTTTAAAAAAATAATTTTTCAGTAGAGCTATATTTGCTTCCACTTGTATACAAATAAACAAAATAATTGTAAAATAATGAGGTAAATGACAAAATATATGGAATGTGTCATTTTTTTGGAAAAAATGCAGTAAAATTACAAATTTCATAGTGAATGGTGGTATAGAGTTTATGATGATTAGTTGTATGTATGAGCTGCTCAAATAGTGCCAGATATTTGCTCTAAATCACACTGAGTGTGGCTGTGGGAGTGTTTCTGATTGCGATTGGTGTTTGAATTGGAAAGGATAAAGCAGACTGCTCTCCATGCACCTGCCTAGCCTGTTATATTTTGAAGGTTTGAATTGAATCATAGCTTCTAAGGGAGACTTGGCTCTCTGCCTGTCTTCCAGCTGGGGCATTGTTTTTCTGTGTCTTCAAACTCATAGCTGAAATTTACTATCCTGCCTCTCTTGGCCTTGGTCTTTCAGATTCTCCTAGGTGTCCATTTCACTAACATTAAACAAAGAACCTTTAATAATATTCAATATGATTGATAAGAAAGAACAAAAAGGTTTGGGCATGGTGGTTCCTGTCTGTAATCTTTATCATTGGGAAAGCTGAGATAGGACAATTCCAAGGACTTGGAGTCAACTCTGGAAAACATGGTAAACTCCAGAATAATCTAGATTAAAATGAGACTATGCTTAATATACAAACAAATAAACTAAGGTTTCTGCCAAACAAGGTTCTTCCACCATTATATTCTTGAAAACCAAAATATGTGCTATTTAAAACTCAGTGGGTACAACCATTTGCCCTTGAAGAAATATAAATAAAACAGTAAATGTAGTCAAAAATCAAAGTTCAGACAGGATCGAAATATTAAGACAGATACCATTAAAATCAGACAAAGATTTCCTCCTCACTTTTAAAAAGAAAAACAAAACAAAACAAAAACTGTAAGAGTGATGTTTCTGCAAGCATCTAGATTTTTGACAATGTAATCTAGTGAGATAAATAATGGCATTATTTTACAAACAAACAAGATCTAAAAAGGCATAGAAATACACTTAATGTTATATGTAAAACTAATCTTTATGTATGGTTAATTTAGTAAAATTTGCTTAAATGTTCAGGAATATGAAAAGTAAGAGGTATTATATCTTAATTTGGAGTCATTCACATATCCTAGTATGTGTAAAAATTAGAAAAATAATATGTTTCAACAGCTAGTAAAAAATAGTGCAGTCATACAGTTAGGTAGATTCAGAATTCAGAATAAAAAATACCATGGTGTGAGATACTGGTTTATTTCAATGTTTATAATCCTGCAGGCTTCATTATGTAGCTATTAAAAAGCAATTTTTGTTCATATTACTTTGACCATATCACCTTAGGCCTTCCAAGGCTGTTACCTGCCAAGAAACAAATTAAGCATTTATTTGAGGGTCACTAAGGCATCATTATGGGAGTAATCGCTCAGTATAGATTCTTGTCATTAGTTCATTTATTACCCTGTTTCTTACAAGCTTTATGGAATCATGGATTTTTAATAAGTCTTGTATTATGTGGCCTCAAGTTCAGCAGTATTCATCGAATTTGTATCAGTGCTATCTAATTTGGACAGCTTGTTACAAAATGCTGTGTTCTCCCTAAAAGCCTGTAAAGTGCTTAGAAAGATGCTGCAAAATGGGGAATTTAATGCACAACATAAATTATTAATCAACTGGATGCTTTGTCTTTTCTGTAACTTAATTACTTCTCTTTCTTTCTTTATTTTTTCTAATTTCCTGCATCAGGAGAATTGTGTAGTTCTGTGATTGAACTAGTGAAATCAGTCTACTCTTGTTAGTATACTTATGCCCTTCAACTTCTTCAGGTGATGTTTATGCCATCTAAAATACACATCACATATTTAATTCTTACTACCAAAGGCATAAGGGTGTGAATACCTGTTTACTCAGTTCATGGGATAAGTAGGTGAGAGTATTAGTAATTCACAATCATCCTAAATTACCAGACAAGTTCTAGGCTGGTTTGCCACAATTCCTGCCTCAAGAGACATCAGGAATTCAGGAGTAACTCAATGGCTAAGGGCATATACTACTCTTGCAGAGAAACCAAGTTTAATTTTCAGAATCCTTTTAAGTTAGTTCACTCCTGATTATAAGTCCACACCAGGGTATCTGACATCCTCTTCTGGACTCTGTAGACACTGGCACTCACATGTGTATGTATACCCACATTATACTCACATATATACATAATTAAAAATAAATCTTTAAAAATAAGCAAAATTAATATGACTTCTACAACACCCAAAAAATAAACAACTAAAAAAAATAAAAAAATAGACTAGTCACAATTTTGTGAGCATTAATTTTGGAGAGTCTCGTGAGATAGAGACTGAATTTACTACAGGACAGTAACTTGTTTTGAATGTGTTTTCTTTTTACATTTTTGAAAAAGACTCTCATTGATGTTGTTTTCCCAGAAGAGATCAATATTATGTAATTAACTTTTGTGTTATGATTATCCTATTATGTGATGGTCAGGTATCTTTTAAACCAAATGAGATAAAACTGTGTTTGTGTTCTCATTTTCTAAGACATTAGCAATACTCTTTGATAAATAGTGTCATTTTATATAAAGATTGTAATGCATAAAATGATGTTTTAATGACTTCCTCCAAATTTCCTGCAACATGGGATTAACCATAATGTAAAAGAAAGCTAAACATGAATTGAATAATGGATTTATTGTCAACAAGGAAATTGTTACTGTATGCTGTAGTTTTGAGCATGACACATTGCAATGAATACAGGTAACATGTATTATAAATTATACCTAAAGATTTGCTCACAAAACCAGTATCTCAATTTAAGTAGAAAACTGAACATATCAGTATCCTAAATTTCAATAAAATTATGTATTTGATTGTCATAGTTTTCCAGACCTGATTTTACTTCATCTCTTTCTCTATGGTATCATAATTGGGAAGCTAGATAAACAGATTTAGATAATGATATTTAAGTAGAATTAAACTGTACTTTAGATTTTACGTGATTTTGGAACCAACATGCCATCTACTACGTTTTAATTTCTTTCTGTGTGCCACAGTGAACAGAAATATTATAGGAAATGTCTCATCATCCTAGGTTTCAAAAATAAGTTTCAAAATAACATTATGTTGATGCAAAATTGACATTTATTGTTTATATCATTGCTTTATTTTAATCTAAATTAATGTTAAATTGGAGAAATATTTACATATGTGACATTTGTTTAATTGTTTAGAATCCAGTTAGAAGGTGGTAAATAAATGCTGACTGAACGTTGGAAAAATAAGTATATAATAGACAGTGATCAAAGTTGGCAAGATTGTTGCGCTGGTACCTTGGAAGACAGGTCAATCAACAATGGTCTTATACTATGTTGAAAAAGTTGGAACTTGAAGTGTGTTATATGTTTCTGATTATATTTGGCAGTGTATTAAAGAATGGAATAAATCACCAGTTTATAATTACTAATTAGAAATTTGAGTACTGTAAGCTGTCTGAAATTCAAACTTACTGAACAGATTAACATAATGTAATGAATATGACATTAGAAGTTAGCAAAATTAAATGGACTGAAGGAATTGGCATTTACCATGTCAATCTATCTGAACACATGACTCAGAGAAGAAAGCTTATATAGTTTCCAACTATATTTGCATTTTATTCCTACTGATACAAAAAAATTTATTATAATCTTATTGGCTTAAAGAATAGATACTAGTTTTAAAAAATTGTGGTGGGTGGAAGAAATTGAATCAAACTAAAATCAAGGTATTATAAAATCTTTTTTAAAGATTCCCTCTATGTGTTTAATCATGAATTTACCAGACTTTAAACACTGCCCATTTCTTTATTTAATGCCAGCTCTGTCCTAGGTGGGTGATAATCACATGATCCTGGTTTGTTTTGCATCTTCTCATTCTCTCTTTTGACTCCTTTTTTATATATCCAGATGCCAATGGTTACTCAGAGTCCATCAGCATTGTTATAGGAAAATTTCTTCCACAAGATCTAGAATTCAAACACATCTGTAACGATGGCTTTCTATATCTGGTTAGTATCACACTTGGCTTATATGATTAGGGTATGGATAATACCATTATTGTGCATATCACAGTTTATTCTATTTTGTCTGATGACCTCTTCATACTTCACATTCATATTCCACTCAACCACATTCCAATATCTACAAAAGTCTCTGGCCTTTACAGAATCAACTCAATGTCTTAAATATCTCACAAAAATTTTATCAGCTCAAAGTCCTGGATGTCACAATCTAATTTATCTAACACAGAAATGGATAAAATCAAATGCTTTTTTTGTTTCTTATGAAATAAGTTATCTTCTCCTAAAAGTACTGGTAAAATTGAAAAATATTTAAGGACAATTATATTTTAAAAAGATGATAAAAGGGAAAAATAAGTAGTTAATCCTGAACAATTTAAAAATCCTACCAGGAAAATCCCAATGAGCAGAAGGTCCAGGAATGATAGCCTTGGTAGTGAATCTGATCTTACTGTATTAATCACTTCCTCTGTTTTTAAAAGTACAGATTTCTTTTTATTAAATTTCATAATTATATCAGTTAAAATTAATGAATTTAAATAATAAATATTATCAACAAAGTTAAAAAATGCTTAATTATGTTCATGCATTCTTTAAGGAAAAAATTAAATTCTAGATATTTCTCACTGAGTGAACTACATCTAGTAGTTGCTAAATTTAAATTTTCTGCAAATTTGCAGTAACTATAATGTTTGCTTATGTAAATTTATTTGCATGAGTATGGCAACAATTTATACTATCTTCAATCTAAGTGTATCCAAGACCACATCTATTATTTTATTTTTTTCTTTATTCTTTTCCCATACATTGTATTCTGACCTGTTTCCCGTCTCTTCTTTTCTCTTAGACCTTCCCCTTCCACTTTTTCTCAACCCTAGATCAACTACTTCTCTATTTCTCTTATGAAATGGAGAGGCACATATTTCAACCAAATATAGCATATCACGTTATAAAAAGGCTAGGCACATCTCGTTATATTAATATTGGAATCTAGTAAGACATAAGGGTTCCAAAAGCAGGCAAAAGGGTCACAGACAAATCCTGCTCCCACAAGAAGTGTACCAAGATACACAAGAATAACATAAATGATGACGACCTAGGTCAGACCCATATAGGATCTCACAGTGTTGCTGCAGCCTTTGTGATCGCATGTGAGTCCAGCTTACTTCATTCTGTGAGCCTTGTTTTCCTATTGTCCTCGAACCCTCCGGCTTCTACAATTCTTCCTCATCTCTTCTACAGGATTCAATGAGATGTTCTTAAGGTTTTCCTGTGAGTCTGAAGCCTCTCTGATGATGATTATCCTAGAATCAATTCTATGACTATAGGCAGAAGTTTTCTTGTGTCCTGAAACAGCTTTGTCACAAATAAACAGAGACTTATATTAATTTCATAATATTTAGTCTGTGCCTCAGGCTTCTAGTTAGATAGATTTCTATCTTAAATTAACCCATTTCTATTAATCTATGTATTGTCACATAGCCTGTGGCTTCCCTGAACTTTCACATTTTGTTCCTTGGGTGGCTAGATCTTGTCTCCATGATGTTAACTTTCTTCTTTCTCTATCTCTCTTGGATTTCATAACTTGCTATATCCTGTTATACCATAGGCCTACCAAACAGATTCTTTATTAATGAATGGTAGCAACATATATTCACAGCATACAGAAAAAAAAAATTCGTCTTCTCCACAACTCCCAATCCCCTCTCTGGGCAGGAAGCAGACAGTCCTATAGTCCCACTGACCCAATAATGCTTAGTTCAGTCTCCACTCCTGGCAAATCCAATTTTGTCCCCTCTCCCTCAAGAGTGAGTCAAGTGTTCCTATAGTTGGAGTGGGATCCGAAGGGTCAGTCCAGGGTGTTTCTGATCCCAAGCTTTTCAGTGGTTGTGGTTTGCAGCTTGGGCATGCTTGGCTTTTTTTCTTGTTTATTTGTTTAGAGACCACTAATGAGTGAGTACACCCCCTGCTTATCTTTCTGAGTTTGTGATACCTCGCTCAGGAGGATATTCTCCAAATCCATCCATTTGCCTGAAAATTTTAGGATATTATTTTTTCTTACTGCTAAGTAGTATTCCATTGTGTAGATGTACCACAGTTTGTTAATCCATTCTTCAGTTGAGGGACATCTAGGTTGTTTCCAGGTTCTTGCTGTTACAAATAACGCTGCTATGAACATAGTTGAGCTAATACCTTTGGAGTGGGAATGAGCCTCTTTAGGGTATACACCCAGAAGTGGTATTGCTGGGTCCTTGGGGAGATTCATTCTCAATTTTCTGAGAAACCACCATATTGTATTCCAAAGTGGCTGAACAAGCTTACACTCCCACCAAGAGTGGAGGAGTGTTCCCCTTGCTCCGCATCCTCTCCAACATAGGCTGTCATCTGTGCCTTTTATCTTAGCCAATCTAACAGGTGTTAGGTGGTATCTCAAAGTTGTTTTGATTTGCATTTCTCTGATGGCTAAAGATGATGAGCACTTTTTCAGGTGCCTTTCAGCCATTCGTAGTTCCTCTGCTGAGAATTCCCTTTTTA
>PVIH01029259.1:0-13941 GCA_004025045.1 Sigmodon hispidus | reverse complement strand
GCTTAACTCTTATACCTCAGAGTGTGACCTTATTTGAAGATAGAGAATTTATAAAGATAATCAAAGTAAATTGAAATATTAGTACATTATGACTAATGTCTTTATTATAAAAAAGAAAACATTATATCAAGAGAAAGAAACTCACAGAGAAGAAAAATAATGTGAAGACACATAGGGACTGAATGGACATGTAAGTGGGGTGATGTATCTACAAGCCAAGGAATGTCAAAGATTGCCAGCAACCATCAGAAACTACAATTGACTGGGGGAGGATCTTCCTTAGAATTGCCAAAGTCAACATGCCTCTGCTGGCACAGTGACTACAGACTTCTAGCTTTTAGAATAGCAAGACATTCTACTTCTATTGATTGACTCTAACCATTTGGGGTACTTCAATATAGTAGCCCTAAGAAATGAATGTGTTTTTGCTTGTTTGCAATTGGAAGGGCACTCTTTTGTAGACTGAAAACAATGATTTGTACCTCCAAAAGCTCAATATAGCTCCTAGGTGATGACTCATGAGCAGGTGGAATGGGAGGGAGGGAAAAGGAGTGACAGAGGAAAAGCCATTGGAATTTCCCAGTCAAAATAAGGTAATAGCTTTCATTAAAGCTGAAGTATTAAAGACAGGATAAAGTGGAAAGATTTCAGATATGTTTTGGGAGCAGAATGCGGAAAACTAGTTTCTGATTTGGGTGTTTGAGCAATTTCTTTAAAAAGGAAACTTCAAGGGTGACTCATGCCTCATAGTGTAATAAAAGATGCAGAGTTAGTGACTATAGAGTTGCAATCATTATTCAATTCAGAACAGGCTCCGCCTGACATTCTTCAAGGACATGGAAATGAAAATGTAGAGAGAATGGTTTGATATTCAAGACTGATTTTTCAGGCACTACTTCAGAGCTGACGCTATGCATTTGTAGCCTGTAAACCTAGAAAAGGCACTTGAAACAATGTAGCTAATAGAGGTCACCTTGATAAAGAAAGGATCCCACCAAGGGAAGGGTAGGAATCTGTAGAGAGCACTGGAGCACCATTCTGAGACTGAAAGGAAGAGGTCAGAAAGAGAGAAGAGCGAAGGAAATAGGTAATAGAAAAGTGAGTTTTACATTTTAGTGTTTTAGTCTGTGTGTGTGTGTGTGTGTATGTGTGTGTGTGTGTGTGTGTGTGTGTGTGTGTGTGTGTGTGTGTGTGTAATTGAGTACAGGTATCTTCTGAGAAGACTAGAAAAGGATGTCAGATGACCTGCAGCCATAGTTAGATGGCTGTGAGCTTTCTGAAGTGTATGCTTGGAATTAAATTCTAGTCCTCTGCAAGAGCAGCATGCCTTCTGACCTGCGCAGCCACTTGGTTTTTGTTTCTTTGTTTGTTTGTTTGTTTGCTTGCTTGTTTTTAATTTTAGAAAGTAGTGCCTATGAACTGGTTTTTTGAAACTCATTGCCTATAGAGGGCTACCTTGCTCAGTCTTGATACAGGGGGTGGGACTGGGCTGGGCACTGCCTCACTGACTCCCCATGAAAGGCCTTATTCTCTTTGAGGAGTGGGGGTGGGTATGGGGAAGCTGGGAGTGAGTGGGAAAAGGGGAGGAAAGGGAAATTGTTGTTGGAATGTTAAAAAAAATCATTTTCAATAAAATAATGTCAGAAAAAGAAAAATTTTAACCTGAAACTACACAAAGATTCCTTGGCTTTTGATCTGTGCTTCCTAACCTCAGAGTTGAATGGAGAGTATTGACAATGCCGATGTTCAGACCTCATTCAGGATAATACTGTTTGGAGACGGTGGGAACTAGATATATTTTTTTCTTTGTTTGTCTGCTTTTAATTATATTTTTAGCTAGTTTATAAATGAGGGAGATTCTATTTAGCTTTTTCATTCATTCTTATGCTTGGTTAACATTATCACTCCCCCATTTTTCTTTGAGACAGGGTCATGCTACATAGCAAAGACTGGCCTTGAACTCATGACAAACCTCCAGTAATCGCTCTATAGCACTGGGATTAGAAGCATATACAACAGTTCCCAGTAATATGTTGTTGTTATGTTGTTCTTAAATCTCCTCTCATAACACTAATAGACGACTCATTTATAAGTTGAACTTTAGTAAAATTGAAAAGCTTGTCTCAAAACAAGACCATGTTAAGAGAATTGAGGAGAAAAGCCATACACTGGGTAGAAATATTTGTAAAAGATGCATCTGATATATGTATATGTATGTATAACACTTAAATTAAGCAACAAAAATCAATAACTTAGTATTAAAAATTAGCTAGCTACCTGAATAGAGATCACAGCAAAGCACATATATAGATAGCAGAATAATATTAGAAGATGATCTACATAGTATGTTGTTAGAGAATTGCCAATTAAAATGGCAATGGGAGGGCTAGGGAATATAGCTCAGTGGTAGAGCAGTTGCTTGGTAAGGCAAAAGTTCCTAGTTATATACCTATCACCACATAAAAATAAAAAAAGGACAAAGACAAAAAGAAAGACACAGCAATATTAAGATACCACTCTACACATTATTAAATGACCAAAAATATAAATCATTGACAACACAACACCAAATACTAAAGCAGACATGGAGCAACATGGGCTCTCATTCATTGTTGCAGATCTTTTAATGATAGTTTCATACAAAACTAACCATAGTTTTACTGAGTGGCCCAGCAGTTATAATTGTTGGTTGATATTCATCAAATGAGGTAAAAACTTAGGACACAAAACCTATTCACAGATGTTTATAACAGCTTTATTCATAATTGTCAAAACTTGAATGCAATCAAACATCCTACTGTGGTTAAATGGATCAACTATGGTATATCCACATGCTATTTGTCAGCACTAAAAAGAAATAAGCAATTGTTGTAAGGTGCATTTTCCCATGTCATGATTGTAACAAATCTAAGTAAACTGGTAGTTTAATTAGAACTCCCAAGGCTCTTCTTTAATAGCACTCCATTCTGAGTTTTCTTTTCTAAAACAAGTTGTAACTTACTTATCTGACTGGTTGATTGTTACCTTGACAGTTGGCTGACAACCCATTGACAACTATATACAATGTACAAATGAGATGGTTGGTACCAAAATTGACATCTAGAAGCTCAGGTAATAACACTTTCTGTGACTATGAAACCCAATACTTTTTGAATACTTATCACTTGTCTGCATATTGTTTCTGATCGGCATTGGCCACTAGAGCCTCTGTGGGAATGAAGAATCCGTCAGTAAGCTGGTGCGGTCAATTAGTGTACATCATAGTGTTCCCGGAACCTGGACCATGGACAATTACTTTCATACTTTTATAGTGCTTGATTAATCAACTATTATGTTTTTATGTACATACCTTTGTGTGTATATTCATGTATATATTTCGGTTTTTTTTCTTTCTCCTGTCTTACAGTAAACTAATTAATTCCGGAACTATTTTTTGTTTCACCTGACTATTAAATCATAGAATAAAACGTTTTTTTTTTTTTTTTTTTTTTTTTTTTTTTTGAGGTTTAAACTGTCACTAGGTATCAGGAACAGGGTCACACATTGCAGTTCACCATGATAGGTATCAAACTTTTAAAGACATAGAAAACCTTGAATTCATCTTACTAAGTGAAAGATAATGTATGCTTCTAATCCCATACCATTCTAGAGAAGGTGAAACCATGGAGACAATAAAAAGAATGGTGGCTTCCAGGGGTGTAGGAATGGAGGACTAAATAGATGGAGTGCAGAGGAGATTCAGATTAGGAAACCTACTCTGTGTGATACTATATAGAGAGATATCCATTATTATATACCTTAGTGTAATGGTGAGTATATTTGTCTAGCCCAGCAGGATAAAAAGTATCAAGAACAAATCCTAATGTAAACTGTAGACTCTGGGTGATGATATATTACTGTTGAGTCATCATTTG
This sequence comes from Sigmodon hispidus, assembly GCA_004025045.1. Classification (NCBI taxonomy): domain Eukaryota; kingdom Metazoa; phylum Chordata; class Mammalia; order Rodentia; family Cricetidae; genus Sigmodon; species Sigmodon hispidus. Next base: position 10,027 of record PVIH01029259.1, on the reverse strand, counting down.
TAACAAATGTGTCACAATTGTACTGATTATGAGTAGCATATGAGAACTCTTTTTACTTGCTACTCAATTTTTCTGTAAATCTAAAACTATTCTAAAAATATCCCTATGAAAAAACTAATAACAATAACCCCAAAGCTTGTACATCTTTTCTAAGGTTACTGGACTATGAAGTCTGTCTTAAAAAAAAGAAAAAACCTTAAACAAACAGCAATTCAGGTTGTTCCAAAAAGTAGGCATTAGTCATTATAAATGTACTAAGTCCATCAATTCAGTAAACATCTTCAGAGCACTTATTTGAGCTAAGAAATTATTAGGTATGCACAAATTTATTGAATAATCTTTTTTGGCATTTTATCTACCATTTTACAAGCTCCTTCAAAGTCCCAATAAGACATTTTTATTTTAGCATACTGAATATCTCATTAAAGGCATGAATCAGTATTTTGATTAAAAAAGATCCTGAAAGGAAAACGGCTCCAGACTCTAAATTTACACACCTTTTGACCTTTGTAGAAATTGCGTCAAGAGCAACATCGCTGGAATAATAGAAAAAAAAAATCAAGATTTTTTTATCTAGTCTTTCTCTTTCTAAGCAGATTCTCTGAGAAATATTTCCAAAAGATAATAAACAACTTTAAATATATAAATAACTATACAGAGAATGAAAATGCTAGGATTTGAGACAGTCCAAAGAACATTTGTGGGGGACAAAAGGACACATTTGAGAAGGAAGCAGGTCATCCAATGTCTGCCATCTTACTTTATTATAATTCTAAAATTAGTCCTGATTTATTTACATGAGAAATAATGCCACAGCTTAGTATTCTGCTGAGGAATTCCATGCTAGCATTTAAAAACTGCTGTGTCCATTTTATTTCAATGTTGTTTTTCATTAACCTATGAGATTTCTTAATGGTATCTGGCATGTATGAGCTACTCATCTAAAAAATTCTTTCTTTTCTTAGCATGTCCTCATAAAATCTATTCTAATTTTTTATCTCATTTTTTCAGCACCTTAGCTCTCTTCTCTACTAATACTCAAATGAGTAATTTTTTAATAATTCACATTTCAAATATCAATCTCCTCAATAGAAGTTCATATCAATAATTTTATTCATTCTTAAGAAATCTTCATTTAAACGTCTTATTGGCACCTTTCATTGGTGTATCAAGTTTAACTGATTATCTGCTTCTCTCACAGGGCACCAGGTATTGTGCCCTTAATTCAGCCATACCAAAATTGCCCCAGACTAAGAATGCAAATGGAGCCTTAGAATTTTTGAAAAGACAACTTATTCCAGATATCAAGTGGTATTGCTCTGTGCTTAACTCATGTGCCCCTAAAGCCCATAAGGCTGGGGAAGAATGACATCCTCCATAGACCAAGATAGACAAAGCTATTATACTCAGATTTGAAGTTTCACCACGTATCATTCTTTTTTGCTTATTTGTTTTTGAGACATTCCTTGTGCAGCTCAAGTTGGCCTCATAATCTATAGCCAAGACTGGCCTTACTCTTTTCATCCTTCTGACTCCATTTCCTAAGTGCTGTGACTACAGGCATGTACTAGCACACACATCCTGTTTGTTAAAAATAATAGAGTCCATGTTTAAGCCTTATTTCTCAACATCTTAAGGGCTATTTACTAATTTTAGCATAAAATGTGATATTCAATTAAAAATATATTTTAATCATATATTTTGTATAATTTATACGTTTGTGTCTCAGTATCATTACAATACTAGAAACTCAACAAATTCATAAGGTCTCCATGACCAATCTCACATAGACAAATTATTCTTAGAGTTTTTCCTGATGGCTTATAATTAATATACACTTTTGAAATGATGACTAGTCATTGATTACTCAAATAAAATTTGATTTCTTGACCTTCCTGCAGCAAAAATAAGAAGACAACATTCATCATATTTGACATTTGCTTTTCCCTAAAGAAAATTTTTATATATTAAAGTTTCTCTGCCTCAAACTTAGTATTTTTTCAATTTCTAAAAAAATTTGATCACTTTAATAAAGAAAAATAATAGGCATAAGGATGTTCTATAGTTCCTCATTATGGTGCATAAAAGCAGTTTAATTTATTTATACATTTATTTATTAAATTAGAATCATTAAGAATCTACTAATTATTGGATTAATGGATAGTTATGTTTTACTATTTGTTTCTGATATTTTTTGGTATCTGAAGAGTGTCTTTCTAACCTCTTTTAACATACTTTTTATTCAGTTATTCAAGAAATAACGTTTGAGCATTGTCAAGCTCTGCTTTAGGCCTTAGAAATGATAGAGATACAAATAAGGCAAACCAGGCACCTGCTTTAATGACACTCACATTCTACTAGTATGGCAGATCACAAGCCCACAAACAGTATATCCAGTAAGGCCATTGACATTAAGAGCAATGAAATAAAAATTGAACAGGATAAGAATATATAAAGCAAAGTGGGGTGTTATTTCAGATGAAGTGATCAGTTATATGCACTTGACTAGAAGGAGACAGTATTTGTAAGGAGACATGGGTGACACAAATAGATCTTGTAAGGGCTAGGAGACCATTCCTGACAGAGGTAGCTATCTTAGAAGGCCAAAAAGCTTTGTAGACTCAAGATCAAACTTCAGGTTTGACTGTAGAAGGGTTGCTTAGCATAAATTTGCGGTGGCCACAGTGTATCCATGGACACTAGCTGTGACCTACTGTGCTTTCTTCATGTGTAGCTGAGCCTGAGCTTAACCTAGCTTGAGAAGCTTTAGATTTTATTTTTTATGTTTCATGTATTTTGGAAAAATGAGAAGTTTTATTACTGTATGTTTTTTTGAGCTATTCTGAATGTTTTGCTTTTTATATAAAGTTTGATACTGATTTTCAAAAAACAACAAAAAAATTTAAAAAAAGAATGCAGACTACTGTGGACAAAGCAATGTGAACAAAATCAAGAGAAAAAAGTGTCAAGGGGCAGATAAGTCTATCGTCATTTGGGTAGTTAGAGATATTGTACTGTGATTGAGAACCTTTGGGGAGAAGTGAACTAGGGGATGACGTGATTCATATTGACTTTAGGCCCTTTGTATAAATAGGCACTGTGGTTTGAAGTCCAATGCAATGAAATGTGGAAGAATTCTAGCTATTTTTTGAAAGTGGGGTCCTTGTAGAAATTTCTGGTAGATTGAATTAACAGCTTGTAAGAGATCACAGACACAGTAGGTAGCTTTTCAGTATGAATAAGTAGTTATTCCATTTAATTAAAATAGGAACAATTACAATATGAGTACAATAAATTTAATATAGGAGACAAATCTCTGATTTGGATATAATAGAACATCTATTGTAAAATGAAGACATGTTCAGAAGGCTGATAGATCAGATCTGCTGAAACAGTGTTCACAGCATCCATGTGAGCTCTCCATTGTTACTAACACTTGGAGGAAGCGTTACATCAGATGCCAAATGTGAAGAGTATAGTGGAAATTTGGTAATATAGGGCATTTGTGCTGAATAACATTAGGGGAAACCAAAGAATCTTTTCTGATATGATAAGGGGCTAGGAGGTTATAAGAATATGAGTCAGAGAGCAAGGAGTATAACTCTGTGTCAGAATGCTTGCATAGCATGCCCCGAGACACTAGGTTCCATTTCCAGAATTACAGGGAAAAATAAGAAATATGATTCAGCAATATCAGACTCCATTTCTATTTTGCCAGTTTCTCCTCTGGTCTAACCAGGAAATCAAATAAAATAACACTATGATATATCAGAATCTTATATTATATATCAGAACTCAATCACAACAGAGGAGAGGAGTTGACAGGGGGATTTACCACATCACTGATTACCATTGGAGAAGCATGAACCCCTAATCCAGCTGCTGTGCTTGGAAGGCTGGGATCCAAGCCTCAGGGTTGATCAAGATTGATTGCCTTAAGTACTGGCCTGGGCCAGTTTCTATGGAGATTAGCAGGAGGCCAATTCCATCTCTGCATGGGATAATTCATCAACAAATTAACACTTACCTCTTAGTGAAAAACTTGAATTATATTAGTAGTAGTGGAGTGGTGAAATGTTGTTGGATTCTGGAAAGACTCTGAATGAAGGTTTCCTGAATAACTTACTAATGGGTTAGCTTTGTGATACACAAGTAAATCGAGAATGGAGAGTGGCCAAGCTTTTAACCTAAACAATGAACAGAGTCACATTTTTATCTAGAGAAATAAGAAAAAGTAAAGATGTTTGTTATGGGGTGGAAGTGAAATAAAAAATTGTGTTAGGACATGCATTGCAGTATACACCAGTAATCCCAACAGTTCAGAAATGGAGGCAAGAAAATTCCAGATTCACAGCCAACTTGGTCTATGCAGCATGGGTAGGAAGCTCAAGACCAGCCTGAACTGCATAGAAAACCTAACTCGACAGAAAACAAAAAGGAATTCTAATTGGAAAATGTCTACCACATACTCAAGTAGAGGAGTGGCTGGAACTCAGGAGTTCAGGGGAAAGATTAGGCTGCATATCTGTGTGGGAGCTGTGAAAGTAGATAATTTCAAGAGAAACCATAAAAGAGAAAAGAGACACAAATTGGCTTCTGCCAAGATTGTGTCAGTTAGTATTTAAAAGTCTTGAGCAACCCTAGGGTATATATCCATTCCAGGCAGAAAAAAAGGGAATATAAAAGCACAATAATGCCAATGATTTACTGAATGAGCCAGGCCTACAAAAGACTAAAGGGTCATGTACCAAAGCTATGTTGGAATATTTCTACACTCTCATATATCAGTGATGATGAGTACATAAACATTTAAAGCACAAAATTTTCCCCCCACCCACCAAGGAGAATGGTATGTCAGCTCAGCAAGAAATTGACAGAAGTCCATACTATTTTAGACATTCCAAGTAAAATTATGTAATCATTTCAAAGCTTTTTTGAGTGAAGCTCCTTACTTAATGCAACATTTCATCTTATCTTTCATAGAGCTATCTTTTACTATTCTAAAGCCAGAGGACTCTTAAATTATTGCGAACTTCCCATCCTGTGCTCTATTTTCTGCTTGAAATCTAAGTTTCTCTGACTAGTTCTTCAGTAAGGGAGCAATGACTATGAGAGGAGAACCTTTGAGGAAATTTGAAAACACCATTAGTTTCGGGGTCTAGGTCTGGGAATTGGTTATAGCCTAAGATAAATGAAGCAAATATTAAATAATATTCATAATACCTCATCAACAACTACAAATTATTGTTCAGTAGGAATCATAACACAACAAATAAAAGCTTCTAACTATAAAAAATAGAAACTTCAGGGGTTGGAAGAACAGCCCAGGGGTAGAGCCCATTCGTTTTTTAAATATGTATTCATTTATTTTACATCCTGACTAGTTTTCTTCTGTCTCCTCTCCTCCTATTCCCACCCTCCACCCATTTCTCCATCCACTTCTCCCTTGATTGTGTTCAGAAAGGATTAAGTTACCTATGGGTGTCAACAATGTATGCCATATCAAGTTTCAGTAAGACTAAGCACCTCCCCTTGTGTTAAGGTTGGGCGAGGCAGCCCAGTATGGGGAATAGGTTCTCCAAAACCAGCCAAAGATTTGGAGACAGGCCCTGCTCCCATTGCTAGGAGTCCTGCATATGTAGAGGCTTATGTTAGTCCCATGCAGGCTCCTTAGCTATCACTCTAGTCTGTGAGCTCCTATGAGCCCAGGTTAGATGTTTCTTTAGGTTCCCTTGTGATGTACTTGACGTCTCTGACTCCTACAATTCTTCATCAGGTTTTCCTCATTGGTAGAGCTCATTCATACTATGTGCAAAGCCCAGGATCCAAAATAAATAAATAGAGAAAGTAATTAATTTAATTAAATAGAGAATCTTTTAGGTCCTTCCATGTTTCAGCTTATTTTTTGCCCCTGCACCAACATAAAGTACTCTGAGTTTGTTTTGATTTGATTTTAGAGACAAGGTCTCATCTATCTCAGGTTGAGTCAACTTCCCCTGTAGATGATGATGACAATGAACTCCTTATCTTCCTGTCTCCATTTCTCTTCTAATAAGATCACAGGAATCCACCACCATGGCCAGATAAATCCCCCATCTTTTTAAAGAAAAAGTAAAAACCTAAAATTCAACATATTAGATCCTGAAACCTGTCAGAAGCAATATATAGATGAGAATATCTATAAAATTTCTGAGAAAAAGTGAATAATGCTGCTCACTCAGTATTCAAATACTCTTCTATGTTGCCTAGTCACTTCAGTGTTAATGAGACAATATAACTAATTCTTTCCACTGGGCAGAGAAGAAAAAAAACTTCCAGATGAAGCTGTGTAAGATCCCAAGCACAAACTCTCTAGCTGTCTTTTATTAGACTTGGGTAATTTGGAGGCCATATATGAGGATTGTGGAATATGGAAGCAGCCTAACTCACTGAATCTCTATATGGAATGTAATTATGTGGAGAGATGAGTGGCTCATAGTGGAATTAGTGTGTATGTAATAAGTCTTTGTTGCATAAAGCAACAGAGACTTGAAATTTTTTATTTTATTATATGTTGGCTCTGTATATACTATCATAGTATTGGGATGATTCACAACAGAGATATATTGTGAGAACTGTTTCATTAGGTGATTTTGTCTTTATGAAACCTGAAATTTCAACAAACTATGATTATTACAGTGTCAGGATGTGACATTATTTTGTAAAATAACTGTCACATATTTGGTCCATCTTTGATTGGTTATCTTGGAGGTGCATGGGTATATCAATAGACTGTAAAATAATACAAAGAGAAGTATTCATTACTCAATAGATACTATTAAACAGATTAGTGAAATACAAATTGGTGCATAAATATACCTGTGTGTATTTGGAAGTCTAGTATTTGACAATCATGTCTTAAATCAATAAGGAATAATGGATTACTAGTGTTTGTCTGAGAATGTTAACCACTAACATAGTGTTCAAAATGACAACCATAATTTAGTGTATACCATGTATTTTGTGGGTCAGGAACTCACACAGAGCACACTATAAATAGATTTCATCCATAAAATAATGCCTAGGATTTATCTAGGACAGAACAAAGGCTGGAGGCTAGAATTGTCAGTTTTTTCCACTCACACATAATCTAGGGAGCCCTTCCATGGAACTGATGTTGGAATATAACTATGTACTTTTTACATATTTTTGACTCCTTCACAACATGGTGTCTAGTTTTAAAGTATGAATGCAATAAGAAAGAGTTCTAAGGACCCAAGTGTGACTTTAGACACTTTAAGCATATTTTATCAATTAAGGCACTTAAAAACTCCACTTAGGACTTTTGCCTCTTAGTGGAGAACTCAACATCATACTATAATGAAGGTTGAACATGTTGGCTTATGTCTATATTTCCAATACTAGGTAGGTGGAGGTAAGAGGTTCAAAAATCGAATTTGTCTTTAGTTACATAGCATTTAAGGCCACCCTGATTTACATGAGACCTCGGCTCAAGGGGAGTAGGGCAATACATGCAGTGGTTTTCGAAAATTTCAATTTGGTACTTTATAAATGGGTAATTTGCTTCTTAAGGTTATGATACTATATTTGGACAAAATAAATGAATGTTCACCACAATCCTTTACTATGGAGATGAAAATACAAAATATTTGAACATGTATGTATACTATGTTTTGAACATATTACTTCAACTCTAGTTAAAATTGAAAGAAATAAGAAGCATTAAATAAGCCTTGCTAGAATTAAAGCCTTGTTTTGAGAGGCTTTCTTTAAATTATGTTTTAGTATATAGATAATTTCCACATATATTATTTTATTGCATTTGTCTGTTACAGTTGGAGATAACTTACTTAGAGTCCTTTACTGAGTTAGTTTTAGTGAACAAAACCTTGTAAACTCCTAGCCAAAGGGGTTTCCAAATCTGTCACATAGAGAGACATTTCAGGTTTTAATTTCTCTCATGTTTATATAATGTGAATAAAAAATAATCTTTTGAGAAACTTTATCTTAGTCATCATTTTTTCAGGCTTCAACTCAAAGTAGAAATGGTATGGCTGTTTGTGTTCAGGCATGAACTTTGCTAGGTGGCTTTCAAAAAAAAGGGCTAACCTTATCCCTAGGTCACTGATCTTCTACCAAAGAACTCAAACATAGGTGAACTAATTGTTACAAGTCATCAGAGAGTCATTTTAAAAATTCTAAAGCCCTTGTTTGTTTTTCTTTTTTAGTGTCTACCTGAAAGAAACACCATTAGAGATGATGACTTTACAGATTTCACTTTGAGTACTGTTACTGCTCTGCTCATGACCCTTTAGATCTCCTTTATCAGCATGAACCCACCTGAACTGCAGCTGGCTTAAGGAGAGCTGACTAAAAGCTGGAAGAATCACTTTGCTCACAGGCACTGGAACAGGAATTACCAGGGGGTTAAGCTCACATCTACCACACTACTAGACTTTACAACTCTTAGATAACAATGGATGGGTGCAGGACAATAAAACACAGGTCCTGGCCCAAGTGAGGAGAAACCAAGGTGTAATTTATTCTTCTTAAAAGACAAAACTACAATAACTTTAGTTATAGTTTCAAATGGCTTTCTGGTACAATTCATAAATCAAGATAGCTTCCAATTTTACAAAATAACACAGAAGCTCTCACTGGGTGATAAAACAACTATGGATTTTTCAGTGGTGGAAATAGAACAATATAAGAAACAAAGCTGATTCACATAAAGTAGATCAAGATTCTTTCCCGAAAGGCCAAAGAAGAGGGAATTTCCTTATTATTCTGCTAAAACTAAGAGGGAATTTCCTTATTATTCTGCTAAAACTAATTCATTTGAAAGCTTTGCCACCTATCTTATCCTCAGGTGCTGCAAACCTCAACATCTGAGATAGATCCCTAGAGCCCATGTGTATAAATCAGGATTTTCTTAAAAAATAGAACTTATGAAATGAATAGATATATTAAAAGGGCATTTGTTAGATTGGCTTATAGAATATGGCTTAGGTACTTCAACAATGTCTGTCTTATACTGGAAAGGCAACATATCTTATAGTTGTTCAGTCCGCCAAGATGAATATCTCAGCAGTCCCATTCTGACCCTGAAAATCTGGAGGATTCCTAGAGAGCTGATGGTATTTAGTTAGTCTGCACTGGCACTCCAGAGAAGCTGGTTATAATATTAGTGAAGAATACAGCAACAAGATAGATGAACTTTCCAGCAAAACTGAAGACAAGTGGGCAAAAAGATATTTAGGGTAGGTCTTTGTACTTCAGATAATCTGATCAAGAAAGATCCTAAGACACAACAGTTATGAGCATATATCATTCCTGCAGAGGACCTAAATTCAGTTCCCAGAACCCATGCTGGCTCCCAACTGCCTGTAACTCCAGCTCCAAGGAGGTATAATGGTTCTGACCATTGCAGGTAACTGTACTTAATGTACACAGACTCACACATACAATTAAATTTCAAAATTCCAAGTGTGGTAGGGTACTCAGGATTTTGAGACAGGTACATTTCTGTTAGTTCAGGGCCATCCTAGTTTAGATAGAGAGTTCCAGTCTAACCAGTGCTACATAGTGAGACCCTGTCAGAAAGATGGAAGGAGACAAATGATTCCATAACGTTGTCCTTTGACCTTCATGTGATCTTCATGGTTACACACATACACAAACACACACACACACACACACACACACACACACTTTTAAAGTATAAGCCAAGTTCAGAAAGACAATAAGACAATTACACATGGACTCTGGAAAATATGAACATAAAAGTAGATGATAGAAGAGGGTGGAGGTTAGAATACAGAATGCTAACAAGGAGTAAATATTATCAAAATACTTTATTTACATGTATATAGCTAACACAATAAATTCCATTATTTTATATAATTAATATATGATCATAATAAAGCCATTATTTAATTCACAAATTAAACAAAAATACCATATTTACCAATAATTTTAAGAAAAGGGCAATAATATACAAAAATGTATAGACAGAAATTTCTTGTTA
>PVIH01029257.1:0-13954 GCA_004025045.1 Sigmodon hispidus | reverse complement strand
ATACAGGGATGGAAAAAAAAATTCAGAGGGAAAGCTGAACACAAAGTAAATATATGTGTAGCAATCTTATTTGCATTATCACCCTTGATAAGTCATGCTTATGATTTTTATCCTCTTTATAGTTATTGTTAACTTTTCAGCATTTTAAATTCATTTTACTGTTTTTTTGATAAATACAAAATAAATAAAGAAGAAAAAAGAAAAAAGATACATTATTATTTTCATTTTATTTTATTTACATATTTTCTTCTCTTTTTACCCTACAGGTCTTTTGAATATATATTATAGCTTCTAGTTTAGTGTTTTTATGGATTTTGAGTGCTGTGGCTTTCTGTCTGTAGTTGTTTCTTTTACCTTCTCTTTGAGCTCTTTTCCTTCTGATTGTTTGTTGTATTCTGATGTTAGGTTTTGATCTTATTTACATCTTCTTTTGTTATTTTCCCTTAGAAGTCTGTTTGTTTCCTAATGAGTGACAGAAAAGGAGGTGGGTCTGGATAGAAGGTGAGTGGACCATAATCAGAACATCTTATGTGAAAAAAAATATCTATCTCCAATAGAAGGAAAATTTTTTAATGTCCTCTTTACTCTTAGTCTCAAATTTGGATAAAACATTTCTGATCACTTGTTGGAAGGATGTGACTGTTTGTTCCAGTTCCTTGTGGTCTGGCTGAGGGGAAGTTACACAATGTAGCTGTTTTGTGCTGATCACTGAAGAAATTTCTCTGTTGTTATAAAGACATGAAATTTTTTGAATAACCTAAAACATGATTTAAAGACTGGACATTCTGGCTATTGAGAGTCCACAAGTTCTTGCCCTGCTTTCTGTCCTCTGTGTGTCTAAGGGAATATAGAAGAACTTTGGATTGGCAGCTATACAGACTTTAGCAAGCAGACAAGGAAGACAGCATCTTTTCCTTGACTTTAATCCAGACAGTGACCAATGCCTTTGTCTATAACAGAAAGATAGCTATTCTCTATTATTTGGCATGGGATATATTTATGGGGGAATCTATTTTAAAAACACCATATTTATTAAGAGAAAAATACTATAAATGCCCCATTCCAACTCCCTCAGCTTCATCATCTCAGAAGATATGAATGAGGTTGAGATTCTGCATTGTGCCACAGAATTATGCATGTCCTCACACAGAAGTCCTTGCATGCTACCCCTAAGATGTTGGTTTCTATTTATGATTTTCTTTTTCAAAAGAGAAAGAATGTTATTTAATCCAGCTTTCCTCTTGGAACTCTTTATGGCTTATTAGAAGTGACTGGAAAACATGTGAGTCACAAATGGTGGCCACTGACAAAGCTTTAACTGGAGATAACTATGTGGGACTATTCATCAAGCACCTAGTATATATTTGTCAAATATTTGAATGCAAAGAATTCAGAATTATTATGGCTTCCTAGAAGGTTTTTTTCGTTATGAGCTCTGAATGGGTATAATATTTAATGCTAGTATGTGTTTACTAGATTTATAAGCAGTGTTAAAACATTTTCATACTAGAATGAGAACCTGCCAGGATCAACTATGACTTAGCTCATAACCCAAACTGGGCCATTACTAAACCATTGTTAGAACTGAGCTCCAGGTGATAGTTCTGCCATTGTCCCACTGGGCGTTTCTAAGGCACTCATAAAGCTTTAAGCAGGAGCATTGCTGGTTACTAGAATTAAAAGATATGATTCAGTCAACAAGAAATTAATAATGTTGATTATTTTTATTAATTACTAGGTTGGTTAATAACTCAATTGTCATAAATAGCTCAATTAGTTGTTTAATCAATTCACTGTCATTAACTACTTTTCATAAATACTGGTTCTCCATTCTTCATTAGAAAAATATATATTTATTTTATTTATCATATTAGTGTGTATGAGAAAGTGAAGGTGGGGTGGGTACACATGTGCCAAACATGAGACCCATATATTTAACCACAACTCCCTCTAAAACATGTGATGGTTATAGATCATCTTTATATATATATATATATATATCATATATCATGTATATATATATATCATAGCATACACAAATACACATCAGAAAACAGGAGATATGAAGCAAAGGGGATGACTTCAGGTATATGCTCTAGAAAATAAGAAAGATTCTAAAGCCAAGCACAGAAATGCACACACAGAGAAAAGTTCTCAGTTGAAAAGAATAACAATTCCTCCTTAGTTCAAGACCATGATTGCTCATGATCAAGGTGACAAGAATCCAGTTGTAACTGGAAATACCAAAAGATGTAAACTGGATTTCACCTTCCTTTGCCTCATAGGTTCTTGGTTTAACAGACTACTGATGAGGCTCAGAAAAGACCAGACAGGACAAGGAAGTGCACCCAGCATGCACTTCTGCTGCTCGTAGGGAGCCCAGAAAGGGACTGGGAGGGACAAACCATCCCATGGTGTGAACTCTACAGTCCCAGCTGAGGATGACATGAGGTAAGACAGAAGAGCCTGTGAACCTCTGTGGCAGGCCACTCATGACCCTTAGAAATGAAGCTATCAAAGCAAACATCCCCAACTTAAAACACCAGAATCCTTGGTGAATTCCTGGAGACCTTGTGATCACAGATCCAGCTGCCAGTAACACACTTAATACAAGACAGTTACGATGCCCTCCATTTCTGTCAGGGGTCAATATGTTCAAACCCAATAAACTGCTTTCCTTGTTCACGTCTTTTCTCTTACTTTAATTTGAAATCTCTCTGGCTCAGAAGGAACAGTAGTGTTGAACATAATAAATGGGAGAAAAGGGAAAGGATTAAATTTAGAGTGCCATTTAGTGGCCATCATGTAGCCATTGGACACACACTCAGCCTAAGAGAGGTGCTCTGTGTGTAACCTCCATGTTTTGTTCCTATCCACAGAGGAAGAACTTTGAAGAGGAGGAGGAAAAAGACATTTCTTTTTTTCAGGAAGGCAGAGTACAAAAAGCAAAGGGCTTACACAGCTGAGGCAAAATAGAAAGGCAAAATCTAGAGACTGAAATATTCCAAAAAGTAATGTTAGCCCAAAGTAACCCACAGGAGTTGGAAGATACCACCTATTCTGTCCTCAGAGGAACCTCTTTACTGATAACTCATATTGGAGGCCAAATTTGTCATTTATAAATCAGGATTCATTTTATTGATCATTATTAATGTTCATAAAAGAATGTCTAAAGATGAACTCAGAAGGCACCTTGAGAAGTGTTTTGTAAGAGTTTAAGAGAAAATAGATGTTATCTCATTAACTGCGAGGAACAGGGTGATGGTTAAGTAGAGAGATAACCATGCCTTTGAGGTAGGTTCCAGGAAAGCAGGCAAGTTCATCAGCAGTGCTGAGCAAGCAGTTACATTGCAAAAGGGGGTGGGACACTTCAGAGAAAAAAGTCATAGAGTGTCCTGTGTAGACTTTCGGTTGGTATCCAAACAAGGGACAGAGAGAGAGGAGAAAATCACACATTTTATTTTATTTTATTTTTTGGTAGAACTCATGGAAGAGGACATCTTAGAAGGCTCAGGAGACCTGCAAGCAAATGTATTTTGTAAGAATGTAAATATATTATCTCACTAAGGGGAATGTTCCTCCCCTGTCCTTGTCAGTCATAGCGGGGGTGGGGGTATGTGTGCGGAAATCATCTTTTCTGAGGGGTGCCCTTGGATTACTCTTAGGGAGAGGACAACAGTATGTTTTTGCAATCTGATGTGTTTCTTTAATTAATCTTATAAATAAAAAATCTGGAGTCAGATATGGTGGTAAAAACTTGAGAGATTGTAGGGCTCAGAACAACTTGAACAAACAGGAATGTGGGGCCCAGAACAACCTGGCTATACAGCTGCCATGACAGGCTTAATAAAAACCTACAGACAGTAGGCATGAGTCTCTTACTGGCAGCACCTGATAGTTACAGGAAAAGCCCAAAACAGACACTACCCAGGGAGGGGCCAGCACCTAAGGGGAAGTACCTGATATTTTAAATGTTCCAATCTTTAGCTAGTCTTTCAGCCCAGTACACACCTATTGCCCTCAATCTCAACAAGATACGTCTAGACCATTGTCAGCCAATCAGGGTACTGAGCCCTGAAAATCCCCTCAACGCAACCTCTACTATGAGAAAAACCCTATCCTGCCCAGTCTTGTGGCTCTCTGCTCTAACCTCCACAGTGAACAGACAGAGAGACAAAGCTTAAGCTTTAATAAAGGCTCTTTGCTTTTACATAAGGAATTTGGTCAGCTTGGTAGTCTTTTGGGGGTCCCCTCGATCTGGGCATACCAAGACCAGAGAATGAGGAGAGCAGCCACAATTGCTTCCTATCTCTTTAGTTCCTCTGACCAAAAAAACAGAGATCCTCTCTCTGCCCTGCCTTGCTACTTTCTGTCTCCTCTCTCTACAGTCATCCAAACCTCTATGGTTAATTTTGATCAGCTAGTGGCTGGCCACGTCCTCTGACTACAAGCAAAGCTTTGTCAAAACACAATAAAAATATCACACAACAGTAATCTTATGTTTGGACAGATTATAATGTCATGTCTCCACTTCAGGCTCAGTTTCTATTCTTTTGAGCAGGAGAAATTTTTTTAAAATAAGCTTCAAGAAAACTGCAATACCACCAACTTTTCCTGAGGAATTTCATGTAGCAATTGCTCATGTAGCAATACATTTCTGGCTTGTCTGGTCTGTGATTCAGACTCACAGGCCCGAAGTCCCACAGAAACACACAGACACTTACATTAATTTTATGCTGATTGGTCTAGGGCTCAGGCATATATCTTGCTAACTCTTTACTCTTAAACTAACCCATGATTCTTATCATGTTCAGCCCTGCAGCTTGATACCTTTCTCAGAGCAGCATAGTTGTCCTCTGATGGCCTCTCCACTGGTCTCTCTGGTGTCTCTACTCTGCTCTTCCTGTTCTTAGAGTTTTCTTAGTCTGGTAGCCCCACCCACACTTCCTGTCTGCCTTCAGCCAATCAGAGTTTTTATTAAACCACTAATTTACAATGTAACATAATCCCACTATAGGCCCATGTAGTGCTTTCTTTCCTAGTGATACCAGGGAAACAAAAGGTGGAGTCTAAGTATTATTATTAAAGAGAGAAAACTTAGCACATGAAGCCCCATTTTGCATTCTAGTAGCTATTTTATAAAAAGGTAAAATAAAGTATAGTTTCTCATTTCTGGCAAGGGGGGTGCTGCCCAGGTCTGGGAGAAGAATAGTCATGCC
The DNA here is from genome assembly GCA_004025045.1 of Sigmodon hispidus. Lineage (NCBI taxonomy): Eukaryota > Metazoa > Chordata > Mammalia > Rodentia > Cricetidae > Sigmodon > Sigmodon hispidus. The sequence continues at coordinate 8,735 of PVIH01029257.1, read as the reverse complement.
TGATCAATCCTGGGAAAAGAACATGTCCTAAAAGAATAGAAGGGGCCTCCCCAGTTCTGAGAGATGAATACCTGTCTAGCTCTGAGAATTAGCGAAGGAATCAGCCCAGGTCTGGGAAAGGAATAGATTCTCACTTGACTAGTTCTGGGAAAAACCAACCACCCCAGGTAGGGTCCCAGTGAGGTCTATCCAGATGGGGTCCAAAGATAATCTGGGGCAGAAAGACCCTAATCATAAGTCAATCAGTAGCATGTCAGTACTGTACCCCCAAGCAACCAACTTTGTTGTAACTTTTGCCTATAAAAGATCCTTTGTAGCCACAGACATGAGCTACTTTTTGCTCTGTTGTCACAGAAGCTTGTATTATGCTGCCAATTAATCTTGCTGTTTGCATTCTGGATATTTCTGGCTTTGGTAGTCTCTCTGTGGGTCGAACTCTGGACACAACAATTATGAGGAGATGCTGCAGCTTCGGTGGGAGTCTCTAACTGTCTAAATCTCTGTCTAAATATCTGACAATTCCAGTGCATCTTCTCCATTCATTCCATACATAATAAACTCCTGTGCTTCTTCCAGCTCATAATACTATAATAAATGTCAAAATACAAATCCTTTTGCAGCCCCTGAATGTACATGCTTGAGTTGGTATATACATTCTTCTGGAAGTCTTTCTGGGTATTATGTATCATGTACATGTATTGAAATCACTGAAAGTTTTAATTTTGATAATATTATGTTGGTTTTTTCTGTAATACTTTCTCAATTTATCTTGTTTTTTTATTACATTTTTCTTTTTATTTGCTCACTAGCTCTCACATAATCCCTCCCTTTTAAAAATGAAAGTATTTATCTTTTCATAATTGACCTTAATCTGTTTGCATTTGTTGTAGTCACTGTGTTATTAAAGTTTGTTCTCATGATTTCTAGAAAGACAATTTAACTTAATTATGTGTGTTAAATATTTGTTCAGTCTATGCCATGGCTTTTCATTCCTAATTAAGCACACATGAGAAATTCAGCCTCCCACATCAACAAATATATTTATATGAGCTTGGGTTATGAAGACAAAATGTCTATGAACTACCCAAGTAACCAACTTCCAGAAAAAAAGGTAAGTAATCTATGGTACATTTTTCCAATGAATGGTGTTTTACATGGGAAATGGACTATATGCAACATGAGTATATTTTAGGACTCAGCATTAAGTGATTTTGTCAAAGCCAACAAGACAACACAAGTTTTCTTTGTTGTGCTAGCAATAGGAACAGTTAACTAGCATAGTGAATTTACTTTTGTACAGTTTTGGTTCACATACACTGATGTGAACCAGCAAAGACAAGGAAATCACGAATACAAAATTTAGGAAACCTATTCCCTCTACAGGAAAATAAAATTAGAACCACAAGAAGCAACAATCAAGTAGACAGAAAATTATTTGTTCTAGTAATTGACAGGCTTGTGGATGCTCATTACATTATATAAAGCTTCTGTACATAAACCACAGAAAATTGAAGAACAGCTGATTTGTAATGTTGAGAGTATTATGACTAAAGGAAATCAAGTATGCCTGGAAATGTTTCTTACAGGAATATTCCTTACAATAGAGAGACATCCCTCCCCTAAACAGAGAAGTAGCCCTTGCAATCCTGAGTGGAAATGCTCATTAAGCCTATGTGAAAAGTAGCAGAAATTATGAATTTGTATTGAACCAGAGGAGATGAAAGTGCCTCCTTAATGGTGTCAGGGGTGAGGGTAAAGATGAGGGTATCTTGACAAGTATTAACAAAAAATGTATTTAGTGACATTTGCTAAAGCTCAATTATACCAACTTTATTTTGGGCCATTGTGGTAGGTTATAGGGATATCTATGATAGATTCTTGCAGTGAGGGCAAGAGACTGAGTGCAACCCTAAATCTAGCATGGACAAGTGGGAATTATTTCCAAGCAGCAGAATGTGGCTGAGCAGTTAGAATTGACTAATTGAAAGCATTAAAGGTAAAGACAATTCTGTCTAAATTTCTTTGAAAAGATTTTTTTTCCCTCTGAGGATAGGCCAGGGTGACCAGATGTCCTAGAAGTGGAAGAAGTGAATAGTGGCTAAGGAGGTAGGGTGAAAGATTCAGGGGTGGGAGGGGCAAATTATGTGCAAGGAGGTGGCATGCTATGGGAATATATTCTGGTATGTCATAAATATTTGTCCTGTCTAATGGTTTAATGAAAAACTGATTGGCCAGAGGCAGACAGGAAGTGTGGGTGGGGCTTCTAGACTAAGAAAACTCTGGGAAGAAGAGCAGAGCAGAGACGCCAGAGAGTTGCCAGAGAGATGCCAGAGAGACACCAGGAGAAGCCTGCAATGCAGAGAAAGAAATTGAAATGCTGCTGAGAAAAGGTACCAATCCGCATGGCTGAACAAAATAAGAATCATGGGTTAGTTTAAGAGCAAGAGCTAGCTAGCAAGCACTATGCCAGAGCCATAGGCTGATCAGCATAAAATTAATGCAAGTGTCTGTTTGTTTCTGTGGGACAGCGGGTCCTAACCCCAGGGCTAGGCCAGAAAGGCTGGGCCAGAAACATTATACTACAGTGGGATGAGAGGTGTTCATATTGATTGGATATAGAAAGTTGTGAGTTCTGGCTGATCCGACTGCTAAATTGCTGAAACTGAATTTCATATATAAATGAAGGGATGGGCCAGGAAACATGACTAAATATGTCCAAGCAAGGTGTCTTTATCACAAAGAAATTGGCAGAGGTAAAAAAAACAAACAAAAACCAATTTCCTATTAAGATAGTATATTGGTTCAAACTCTAGTTTTCTCTTTGAATTGCAATTCCTTGTGGACTCCTGTCTTGTTGTCAGGATGTCCCCTCAAAACTCATGTGGGAATTCAGGCTCAACTTTGCTAAGATGAGAAGGTGAGCCTTAAAAAATATAAAGGATGAGAAAGCTCTGCCTTCAGGAATGGATTGAAGCCACTGTTCTGAGGATGGACTAGTTATTTATGGAGTGGATTACTTATAAATTCTAATAAATTTCATTTGTTCTACACCTTTGCTAGACACATGTCATGTTCTTGGACTTCTCAGCTTCCAGGAAAATGATTCAAACAAAATAAACAACTATCAATCTTTACATTGTTTATAATTTACTCAGTCTGTGTAGCAATAGAAAATGGATTAAAAGATCTAAGGAGACATGTAACATGGCAGCTGCATGGCCAAGAGGCTCTGAGTTTGATCTACAGAATCCATGTAAAAAGCTGGGTATGGTGACATATGCTTGCAATCTTGGCAATGGAGGACAGATCTAGGATTGTTAGGATTCCCAGGCTGCCCAGCTTAGCAGAATCAGCAAGCTTCAGATCCCAGTAAGAAACCCTGTTTCAAAAAACAAGAGGGTGCTGGATCAGTGAGCACTGCAGTTCTTAGGAGCAGTTTCTGCTCTTTCAGAGAATGTGAGTTTGGTTCCTAAAACACACACTGGTGAGTCTCAACTGCCTGTAACACCAGCTCTAAGGGATCTGGTGCCTCTTTTGATCTCTGATGATACTTGTAACGATACACATGCACACTTACACATAAAAGTAAATAATGTAAATGAATCCTGAAAAAACCATGAGTAACAACATCTGGTACTAACATGTGGCTTCCACATGCAAGCATATGTGTAGGGCACGGTTGGCCCTTGCACAACTTGCTGGAACATTGCATCATGTTCCCCAGATGCTAATTAGGCACTGAGTAGTGACCTATCAGATGTGATCCCTGATTATGCTAATTTGGCACTCCTTACCACCTATCACCAGCTATATGCTAATGAGGCATTACCTTGGACCTATCACCAACCATATGCTAATGAGGCATTACGTTGGGTACCAATCATATAGCTACACGTGTCCCAGCTTCCCTATATAAGCAGGCTGCATTTCAGGCACGGGGTCTTTCTTCCACCATTCTACCTCAACTGAGCTGTACTCCAATAAAGTGTGATCCAAGAAGAGAATCGTGCATGTGGTGACTCGTCATTCTGCTTGCCAGAAAGCGGCTCGCCACAAGTGGCACCGAAACCCGGAAACCTTCGTGCCCTGCAGGGAAGACCGATTCAGAACTCGACACATGAAGTGGACTTTCGGTGAGTAGTCCGTCCAGATATGTGGGTGCTCCTGGGAGGTCTAGAGCCTGAGATCTTTGCTGCAGTTTTTTTTCATCCTAGTAGTCCTGATTTTTCTTGCCTGCTTGTGGCTGTGATGCCACCAACCCGGCAAGGAGTGCCTTCCCTGGCCGTGCGATAAATCAAACATGTGTCCGATCTAATAAGCCACTCATAGATCAGAGCTCAAGATGGGGAACAAATTGTCTGCTGACTCCACGACCGAGTTCCATGAACCTATTCAGGCTATATTGAGCAGCTGAGGGCTAAAGCTTTCCTGCAGACCCATAAGCTGGTTGCTGGAAAATATCGAAAGCAGTGCTCCGTGGTTCAGGGTGTCGGGAAATTTGACTATTCCATCGTGGGAAAAACTTGGCAGGGATCTAGAGAAATGCAACACTGAGGGAACACTTTCCCGAGGCACCCTTCCGCTATGGCATATGATTGATTATTGCCTAAAGGATGGGAAATATGAGGACATTATTCAGCGAGGGCATAAGGCTCTCAGTATATGCCAGGATAGTGCATCAGAAAATGGAGGCGCAGGGACTACAAAAGATAGGCCTAAGAAAAAGAAAAAGGAAAAGAAAAATTCAGAACCAGTGCCAGGACTGTACCCAGTCCTAGATGAATTTAAAGATTTATATATATCTCAAGATGAGCTAGACCCTGAGGAGGAGGAAGATCTAGAGGAGGTGGCTGCAGCCTATGGCCTATGAGCGAGAACGCTATGATCCCCCCCCCCCGCTCCCCCTCCTTTAGGGAACAAGTTGGGATGCACATTCATCCCCCAGGAAGCGTGGTCTGGGGTGACCACAGCTTTCCCTGTGCTTGAGGATCCAGCCACACATGGCCGATATTATGAAGTAATTGATCATAAGATTATTAAAGACCTTGCAGAGACAGCAAAAAGACATGGTGTAGCTGCCAACTATACCATCATGTTACTTCTGTGCCTTACACGCAATGCCTTAACACCCACTGATTGGCAAGACATTGCCAGAGCCTGCTTAACTATGGGGCAATATTTAGACTGGAAGTCAATTGTGACTAATCTGGCACATAGTCAGGCCCGGGAGAATGCTGCCAATGGGTAGCCAGCATGGAGTGCAGATATGCTGTTAGGGCAAGGACAATGGGTAAATAATCAGACAGCATATCCTGTGGAAGTTTATAATCAAATAAACACCATCAATATGAAGGCTTGGCAAGCCCTCCCCAATAAGGGGGAGGTCTCAGGGAACCTAACCAAAATAATACAGGGCAGCACTGAACCATTTTCTACTTTGTAGGTCGAATGATGGATGGAGCTTGGTGAATTTTTGGTGATGTGGAAACTGCACTGCTGCTTGTAAAGCAATTAGTTTATGAGCAGTGTACAAAAGAGTGCCATAGGGCTATCACCCCGCACAAAGGAAAGGACCTAGAATATTAGATGAAAACATGCTAAGAAATTGGAGGACTTTTATCAAATGCGGGACTCGCCGCTGCTGTGATGGCTGCTTATCGCGGTAATAAAGGTTCTAACAGCAGCAGGGTGTGTTTTCGGTGCAGCAAGCCCAGGCATATTAAAAGACAATGCTGAGAGGCTGCCCCCATGGCAAAGACAAAACTGCCTCAAGAAGTGAAGACTCCAGGGACATGTCCAAAATGTAAAAAGGGTAAACACTGGGCCAACGAATGTAGGTCTGTTAAGGACATTAATGGGCAACCCATTCAACCTGCTGCCCACGTAGTTAATCCAAAAAACAGGGTAGTGGGCCCTTGGTCCCAGGGCCCGAAAATATTTGGGGCCCACGAGGAAGTGAATTTCCAACCACTCAGGCCCCGTGACGAGCCACGTCAAGCTCCGCAGGGCTGGACTTCTGTGCCACCTACAGAATGGTACTAACAACAGTCATGGGACACAGACATGCAAGGGCCACTCCCAAAAGGGACAGTTGGGCTAGTGTTAGGCCGCTCCTCTTCCACCTTATGGGGACTCATTGTTATGCCTGGAGTTATTGACCCAGATTATACTGGAGTCACCAAAGTAATGTGTCAATCCCCTCGAGGGATAATTACCATAACCCCTGGTGATCTCATTGCACCATTATTAATCTTGCCCTCTTTCCACGACAGTTACACCGAATAATCAGAAAATCAGGGATCCAAGGGCTTTGGATCCACCGGAATTGATTTGGCTTTTCTGTCACTATCGCTTAATGACCGCCCTATGCTTGATCTTATAATAGAAGGGAGAAAATTTCAAGGATTGGTAGATACTGGAGCAGACAGAAGTATAATTACAATTAGAGATTGGCCATGATCATGGCCACTTCAAACATCTTCGCAGACCTTGCAAGGTTTAGGTTATGCAAATGCCCTTAGAATTAGCTCTAAGGAATTGACATGGAAAACAGAGGACTAAAAGGGGAAGTTTCAGCCTTTTGTAGTTGAAGGATTGCCAATCAATCTATGGGGCAGAGATATCCAGAGTCAAATGAATCTTAAGCTTACTAATGATTATTCTGACACAGCAAAAAATATTATGATTAGATCAGGGTTTGTTCCTAGCAAAAGGTTAGGGCATAATTTACAAGGCATTACCGCACCAATAGAGGGTCAAGGAAACGCCAATTGGCAAAGCTTGGGTTTTTCACAGAGGCTACTGAGCCTATGATTCCTATCTCATGGATGACCACTGCACCTGTGTGGGTACCTCAGTGGCCTCTGTCGAAAGAAAAATTGGAAGCAGCCTCTATGTTGGTTCAGAAACAGTTACAGCTGGGGCACTTAGAGCCCTCGCAGTCTCCCTGGAATACTCCCATATTTGTTATCAGAAAGAAATCAGGAAAATCTTGCTTACTTCATGATCTGCGTGCCATAAATCAACAAATGCAAGTCACGGGGCCCATTCAGAGGGGTCTACTACCTTTAACAGCTATTCCAAAGAACTGGTCTGTGGTAGTGGTAGATATTAAAGATTGTTTCTTTTCCATTCCCCTAAATAGTCAGGATAAGGAAAGATTTGCTTTTACTTTACCCTCTATTAATCATGAACAGCCCGATAAGCGATATCAGTGGGTTGTTCTTCCCCAAGGTATGGCCAATAGTCCTACAATGTGTCAACTTTATGTAGATAGAGCTTTACAGCCAGTAAGAGATAAGTTTCCCTGTGTTATAATTGTACACTATATGGATGATATTTTGCTTGCAGCCCCTTCTATGAAATTGTTAGAATTAGCGTTAAGTTTGTTAACCAAGGAATTAAAAGATAAAGGTTTATTTATTGCTCTGGAGAAGATACAGAAGGGAGGAGCTATTGAATTTTTAGGGGCTATTATTCAGAATGCCCATGTTAGACCACAAAAGGTAGAAATTAGGACCAATTGCTTAAGGACTTTAAATGATTTTCAAACATTGCTTGGGGATATAAATTGGATTCAGTCATATTTGAAATTAACTCGCTTTGAGCTTAAACCCTTATTTGATATTTTAGAGGGAAACCCAGATCTTAATTCCCCACACCAGCTAACCCCAGAGGCTCAGATAGCACTTCAAAAGGTAGAGCAAGCAATTACTAGGGCACAGTTGGTGTGCTGTGATGAATCCAAGATCATTTGGATGTGTATCCTCCCCACTTTAGGCTTTTGAACTGGTGTTCTTTGGCAAGAAGGGCCTCTACTGTGGATTCATACTAAATCTACAGGGATGAGAACCTTGTCCCACTATCCATCCATGATGGCTGAGGCTGCGTTATTATGCATTAAACAATCTATTACATCTTTTGCCAAGACACCTGACCGACTTATAGTCCATTATACAAAAGAACAAGTGGAGATATTGGCTGCCACTACCTCAGAATGGGCTATATTGGTTTGTGCCTTTTCTGGTACAATTTATAATCATTTGCCCAAGAGTGAACTTTTAAGGTTCATAGTTCAGCAGCCTGTGGTGTTCCCTCGGATCATGAGGGAGCAACCATTGAGCAATGCCTTAACCATCTACATGGATGGGTCTAAGACTGGGAAGGGAGTCTACATGGTGCAAGGAGGCTCACCTGTAACTGTTGAGTGCCATCCAAATGCTCCCCAAATAGTAGAATGCCAAGTAGTTTTAGAGGATTTTAAATGTTTTCCTGAGTCTTTTAATTTGGTATCTGATTCATCATATGTGGTGAATGCTGTTAAAAATTTATAAATTGTTTCCTATATTAAACCCTCTAGTATGGTAGCCTCACTATTAGCAGGAATAAGAGGTGAGATTTTGCATCGATCCAATCCCTTTTATATTACCCATATCCGAGCTCACTCTTTGTTACCTGGTTCTATGGCAAAAGCCAATGAACAAGTTGACCTGGCAATGCGCGCTTTTGTGGCATTGGACTCTGAAACACAAGCGCGAGAGTTTCATAGCTTATACCATGTTTCATCTGCTGTTTTAAGAACTAAATTTAAAATTTCTAGGGAGATAGCTAGGAATATTGTGAAAAGCTGTTCTGCTTGTGTGCAATTCTTGCCTGCTCAAAAAATAGGGGTTAATCCCAGAGGCATTTTTCCACTTGAAATTTGGCAGATGGATGTTACCCATGTTCCATCCTTT
>PVIH01029256.1:0-13954 GCA_004025045.1 Sigmodon hispidus | reverse complement strand
ACAGGGATGGAAAAAAAATTCAGAGGGAAAGATGAACACAAAGAAAATATAGGTGTAGCAATCTTATTTGTATTTCTTCCCTTGATAAGCCATGCTTATCATTCTTATCCTCTGTATAGTTATTGTTAACTCTTCCACATTTTAAATTCTTTTTACTGTGTTTTTTTTGATAAATACAAAATAAAGAAGGAAAAAAAAGGAATGCAAAAAAAAAAAAAAATGCAGACCCATCAGAGTAATGCAAAACTATTCAATGAAAACAATGAAACCAAAAAGGTCCAGGTCAGAAGTTATACAGACACTAAAAGAGCATGGCTGCCAACCCAGATTACTATAGCCATCAAAACTATCAATCAACATAGATGGAGTAAACAAGATATTTCACAATAGACAGATTGAAATAATACCTATCCACAAATCTGGCATTACAGAAAGCACTATAGGAAAAACTCCAACCTAAAGAACCCAGATACATCCATGAAACCACAAACAATTGATAGTTTCACAGAAGAAAAGCCCAGAAAAAAGAAATAAACACAAGCTACCACCAAAGATATCAGGAAATAACCATCAGTGGTCATTAATATCTCTTAATATCCATGAACTCAATTCACCTATAAAAAATACATCTAACTGATTACTTTAATGTATATTTGCTCCTCCTTAATGATTCCTAACTCCAGACAATACAAATATGCCTCTAAAATGTATTTCCCTTTGATTACATGATAGCAACCCAGTTTCAAAATGAAAATATGTTATACTCAGTGTAGTGTGAGAGACCCACCAGATTACATTGAAATATATAAATGGCCTGAAGATATTTAGACAATAAAGTTTTCCAAAGGGTCTAAAGCTCCTTCTTCTCAAAAGAAATTCTATTTTTTAAAAAGGGTACTATTTGAAAATAAGAGAGGGATCATAAAGAATAAAAAATAGAGGTAGATGAAGGATATGATCAAATTACTTTAAATACATATAAAGTATCATAATGAAACTGTTATTATTTATAATTAATATAAGCTAATGAGGCATTTTTAATAAACTATTTAATAATGTTTGTATATGTCATGAGATTTTATCACAGCATTTTCCTTGAATGGGCTTGAGTTTTTACTTCAGTATATTTTCAAATGAGAAGTAAATATTTTAGGCATGATGACACACTGGCTCAAACATCTCTATCAGCAAACATTTGAAAGGCTCTGATGATCCAGCTAGAACATTACACTCCATGCAGACAGTTAGATTTAGGCTTTAAAATATATTAATGCACTTATCTTCTTTTCAAAAAGTCCACATGACTTAGACCACAACAGACAAATAACAAAATGCAAAATCATTATAGGATACGTTTTGTGACTTTGGCAGATTTGATGGCTAACTTAAAGGCAGTGGTTATGAAACACAAACCCTACAAGGCACATGCTAACCAGTAGTGTATTGATTTTAAATCATCTCCAATGTATATTGCATACATAAAAACTCATTTATTAGAACTGGGCACATTATATATTTTATCCTCACAGATTTCATACGGCAAGCATTTTATATCTTTTGTTCACAGTATATACAGTTTTTATAATAGAATCAATGATGGGAGGCTGATGTGGCCTATTTTAAAGACCCACCATTACATAAAGTCAAACTATTCTAAAGCATCTCCAGTTACAGTGTTTTTATTGCTTCTGATGTTAATAGGATTGTCCCTGTGATCTTAACACTAGGTTGGCGCTGCTTTCTGTCCTACCACATTTCTGAATATTCTTCAACTGTAGTTTGAATTTTGAATGTTTCATTTTTGGAGTCATTCTTTCTGCTCCTAGGTGATATTGGCATAGAATTAGAGATGACAAATGCAGCTCACATTCAGTTCTGACCTTTGAAGACTAGTAAGCACTCCCAGAAGTTCTGTGTCACTGTGCTCTTTTTCTATAGCAAGGTATAATTAGGGAGTGAGTAAAATGCACTGTGTTCATTATGATGTCAACCATACACTCAGAACAAAGCCATGGCAATTTGTCGTTGTGCCATCACAATTAGAGAAGGGCAAGAGTTGTTATGTTGGAGGAATAATTCATGGGAAAACCTTCACATTTTATAAAAAGAAAAAATCCTAAAACATATTACATATGGAATAAGCCATAAATGAATCAGGAAGGTCTTGGGAAGGAGAACTTTCAGAGAGATAAATCAAAGTGATATGCAACAGTAGTACACAGTATGACTAGCTGATGATCACAAGATAACAAGGCTTTGAAGCTTTGAACAGTCTCTCTGACACCATTTGGAGCCCCAGGCAACCAAAAAAGAAGAACTTCCATATCTGAGTAGATAAGTATAAACTTGCAGTTTTATGCAATTCAAGTTTTATCAAGAATGTTGGTAATATCTGAAGACAGTGACCTCAGGCAAAGCAGGAAATGGAGAAGATATCAGCACTTCTGCCACATCTGGGCTTTCTTTGTCCCATTAGTATGCTCAGTGAACTGGGTTAATTAGATTTTTATCTCCAGTGTACACATGCAATCACTAATTCACACAGAAAGGAGCTATCTGAACACATCTTTTGTTCTCAGAGTTAGTATAAAACATGTAATTTTAGGTTTAATTACTATCAGTGTTTTTGACATATTATGCATTTTTAAGAGCATAGTTTGGGACTGTATCATACACATCACTAATACATATGTCAGGTCAGGCTTAAGTATGATTTTAGGATTTCTCTGGTTACTTTGCCTCTTTTGAACCTGGGGCAAACCTCTGATAAAGGTATGCTAGTCATGTTTGTCTTAGTTATGATTTTTAGTACTGTGATAAAACACCATGACCATGACACATCTTTTATAAAGGAAAACATTTAATTGGACTGCCTTACGGTTCAGAGGTTTATCCATTATTGCCATGGTGGGAAGCATACCTATATGTAGGCAGATATGGTACCAGAGAAGTAGATGGGAGTTCTCCATTTGGATGTGAATAAATCAGGAAGAGAAAGTGACACTGGGCCTGGCTTCAGCATCTGAAACCTCAAAGTGTCCCCCACCCCTTCCCACCCCCCACCTACCCACCTCACCCTGCCAGAGGCACACTTCCTCCAACAAGTTCACACCTACTCTAGCAAGGCCACACCACCTAATAGTGCCACTCGCTATAGGTGTATGGGGAAGATTTTTATTTGTCTATTTTTTGGTAAGAATTACTATTTTTAAATTATGTGTATGTGCCCGCATGATTTTTTTGTGTGCCAAATGGATGTGGATGCTTGAGGGGAGCAAAGGGTGTTGAATCCTCTGAAACTAAAGTTACAAGCATTTTTAAGCCACCTAACATGAGAGTTATGACCTGAAAGCATATTTCTCTTAAGTGTTGTGCCATCTTTCTGGACTCATTCTTTTATTTTTTTTGTAGGTTACATGATGTAATTGTAAAGACGTTACCACTCCAACATAATAATTAAATTTTATTTGTTTGCATTTAAATTTTGGCCTCATCTGAATACTTATTTTGTTTTTGGTTGTTCTAAATGCTTTTTAATTTTTAAATGATAATAACTTTTTATATTTAATGGGTACAGAACAACATTACAATGCATATGTAAGAGATATAATAAACAGATCAAGATAACTAGTGCATCTATTATCTTATATAAGTCATACTTGTGTCTTTTAACATTTAAAAATCATTTCTACTAGCTATTTTGAAATATTTAACTAATACTTACTTTTTTTATTTTCTCCATAACTCTCTCTCCAAACTGTCAGTTATTAGAGTCTACTTCTCTATGACAGAAATATTTATGTTTCCTTGTGTAGAATATTCGATGTTTGCATCTCTCTGATTTAATTCACTTATATATCTCAGCCCCATTCATATTGTACCAACTTACAAAAGTTCATGGTCTTCAAGGCTGAATCTATTCCAATGTGTGTAAGCCACATTGTCTTTATTTGTTCTAAATCAGTGGATAACTTTGTTGATTCTATATATTGTTTAAGACCAAAGATGTCTTTTTTTGTAAATATTTTTTTATTATGAATAAAGTCATATTTTTTATCTGTGTATATTCTTATTCAAGCTCCCTTCCCCCTCCCTCTCCTTCCAGTCACTCTCTTTTCTCCACATCTCTTTTTCTCCTCCTCAGGAAGGGCAGGAGGTGTCAAGGTTCCAACAAAGGCTTAGTTCAGCATCAACTCCTGGCAGATCCATGTTCCTCACCCCAACATCAAGACTGGGTCAGGTGTTCCACTGTAGGGAGTGAGATCCAAGGTGCCAGCCCAGTTCTTTCAGATCCCAAGCTGTTCAGTGTTTGTGGTTTGCATCTTGGACATGGTTTGCTTTTTGCTGTTTAGTTTAGAGTCTGCTAATGAGTATGTCCCCTGCTCATCTTTCTGGGTTTGTGATAGCTCGCTTAGGAGGATATTCTCCAAATCCATCCATTTGCCTGCAAATTTTAGGGTATCTTTTTACCTGATGTCTTTTTCCTTAGGCATTCATTCCAATTGTGAATCCAGGTCATTATCTTATTTTTAAACTATTATTTGTTTTGTGTAGTTGAATTCTTTGAGTTCCTTCTATTTTCTGGATGTGAATCTCTTTTAACTTTATGATTATGATTTGGCAAAAATTTTTCTCTCATTTTTCAGGTCTTATCTTCATTGATATCTCCTCCCAATATGGGAGCTTCTTGCTTAATATAACACTGTCAGTTTTTGCTGTTGTTATACACATAAAACAGGAAGTGTGGCTGTCAATTGTGCTTTTACATTCTCTATATTAGCCCAATATTCTTAGATGCATATTAAATTGTTAAATTACTAATATCATTTAAATTTATATATATGAAATACAAGGTTGTATATTCACTTGGTCCAAAATATAATTATGAGTTTTCTATTTTATATTTGCTTTAGTAAATGATATATTCTTTTGATTTTGCTGAAATACTGTTTATTTACAATTTCTACTGTTTGTTTCTTTAACAAGATCTTTTTGCTGGTATTTATCATTCAAAATTTGAGTTGTTAACTTTTATTTTTATAGTAATATTGCATCTAATAGTAAAGAGACAATAAATATAAATTGACTTTTCTCTTTTGTGATGTATGGTTTTGTGTCATTTTATTACTTTCTTCTTTCAGGTGCTTTTGAAGTCCAAATCATATTTGATCTAATTTTAGATAGCATTTTACATGTATGTTTTCCTAATGTCTGAATTGTTCCTGTCACTCTATCTACAGTATTTCTTGTATGTGATCCTATTCTGGGCACAAACAGTAGGTGCTTAAGAAGCTTTAGTTTGTGTCATGATCAAAGCATTTCATCTATTCTCTTGAATTTCAAATTCAACTCCTAAGTTGAACTTCAATGCTTTCCAGCACTAAAGTAATTTCATGACAATCACAGGTGCATCTGGATTGACTTAAAAATTTTATTTAAAATGATGTAAGTAAAGGAACATTATATAGTTTTTCTCAATTATCAACCAATTTCATTTTGTATCTTCAGATTTCTTACACAGTTTCTGTTATGCTTGTTTCTATTCCCGTTAAAGTAAGAATAAAGAGATAAAAGAGTAAGGAAAACAAGACTAAGTAAATAATTGCAGAGAGTATGTTAGAGCTGTCAGATGCAGGTGAGAAAAATTTGGTCAACAATGTAGATACATTCAAGAAGAAATGTATGGAGATATTGGACAAGACTTTTAAATAGAAAGAAATTTCTTACAGACTTGACATAGTCATGAACTGCAACAATTCTCAGCTGCTGAAATATTTATCCTCCTACATGTGTATACAAATAGCATTACAGGTACAGACCAACATGTGCTAATCATTTTTTATACATATTAGACTTGATGTATTTAAGGGAGGAGTCATGAATTTTAGTAAGCAAGATGTTTGAGGGTGGATCTGGGAGGATTACAGAGCAGAGGAAGAATATAATCAATATTCTTAGTGTAAAATTTTCAAAAAATTAATAAAATATTTTAAAAATAGAAATGTTCTAGCTAAAATATACAATCACAAATACAATATAATTTTGTTTGTCACTTACTAATATTCATTTTCTCTTTGTTCACTTTATTTTAAAGATTTGCAGTGTTGGCCATGCTAACAAATTTACAGTCTTCCTTAGTGCTAAATTATATGTGAATGCCACCTCAACCCCTCTCTCTTTCTCATTTTTACTCTGCCTATGTGATGAGAGAGAGAGAGAGAGAGAGAGAGAGAGAGAGAGAGAGAGAGAGAGAGAGAGTTTGACTATTGGAATCCAGGGTGTCACTGTATAAGCCAGGCTGGTCTCACACTTCCATGATTCTTCTGCCTTTCTCCCAAGCACTTGGAGTACCACCATGTCCCCTTGCCTTTCTATTGTTATCTTTGAACAAGTGCAAATTGCACTAAAAGATTAAATTGATAATGAAATAAACAATTACAAACTTTCTAGTTTTCCAAATAAATTTCTGAACCCTGAAGTTTCAGTAATATTCTTCCTGAGAAGACATTTAATTTTGCATATCCAGAGATTATGTATAAGGAAAAATGTAGGTGAATGAAGCTATAATAACATGCATAATTATTTCAATTTTCCTGTTAATAATGAAAATTTTTAAAGCACAATAAAGAGACTCGCAAAACTATCTTGATTTAAGAATAGTTAAAACAATTTGTTTTTAGTATACTGTTTTAAAATGTGATTTAAAATAAATTCTAGGCCTCATTACAACTCCAGAGTAAATATCTTCACCATAAATGTCTACAATCTGAAATCTGTTTGTAAGCATAATACAATTAGCACACTTAACAAAATGGCCATGATTCTTTATTATTTTCTGAGACAAACTTCACACTTATACTTCACCATTTTCTAGCTTCATTCATTGCTACCTAAATGAAAAATTAGTCATTCAAGGAATTGTGACTTGCTTTTGTTGTTATGGCTCCCAAGATTCTATTCATCTCACAGTTTTCCATTTCACGAGGCTGAACATGAATGCCTTTTCTCCCTATAGACTTGTCTATCTGCTGAAACAACACAATTGCTTTTTCATAGTGACAGCGACTCTTCAGGCACTTTGTGCTACTTGTAAAGATAGATTTTACATCTGTACAATCAATTAGATTCAGTCTTCAATGATTTTTGCAAGTTTTCTTAAGTTTCGATGCTGTCAATCTTGGACCTTGTACCGTGTCACATTAGGAAGACACAGAGGCTCTGCTTTCCACCACTGGAGTGATAGGCCTGGTCTCTGACTTCAGTGAATCACAGTTCTTAATGTAAATTTGTAGAAAGGTATTTATCAGACAGCAGTTCCAGAATGCAATGAAGATCATTCATAAAATATATATAGTCTAAAAATTAAAAAAAAACAGAACATTAGAAAAAACAACTCAATATAAATTATTGAGAGAAAAGGGAGATAGAGGAGAGAGATTTTGGACAGAGAAAGGAGAAACTGAGTTAAGATGTAATATATGTACTACTACTAATAAAGCAATGAGTTTAAACTGGCTTTGACAGCTTTATATCACATCTTTTGTCTTCTGCTCTTCTCACAGTACACTATACCATGGTTTTCCTATGTCATCTCAGTCCAGATTGAAGTCTACAAGTTCTCAAAGAATTCCTGGTTCTTGTTAATAGTGGGGTTTCATGTTAATTACAAGCCAACAGGTTCCTTGCCAGTGGCCATAATTACTTCCAAGTTCTTTTGAAAGTCTAACTATAAAATATAATTTATTCCTCATTCAAACTTAAAATTCCACCACTTTTATAATAATTATTATTACTGTAGGCACTCACCTATTTCACATAAAACTTTATTTGCTAAAGCATCAATATAGTTATTTACATTTTATAAAATATAAATGATGTAGCTACAAAATTACAAAAATTACTGTTCTAATTACTGAAACAGTCAAGATTCTAAGATTTATTATAGAATAGTATTTACTGTACTAATCAAGTTTAAGCCTCAGCTTGGCTTCCACTCATGGGAAGGTCCTTGAAACTTCCGAACTTGTATTTTTCTATATGCCATCTACTTTATTTATGTTTGATTCTTGGGATCCTTTCTATTTTATTTGAAGGAAGTTTGATGAATATTTAAGATTTATCATATAAAAAATATTCCCAAGATTTTACTCAGCTCTTGATTTGGCTGTTTTTCTTTCCTATAAATAGCTTTTACTTTTACAATTCTTATCATTATCTGTAATAATTATTAAGTGTAAATCACAATTTAGAATGTTTTTTTCTGCTATAGAACTATGAAGAATTGAAGCAAATTTGTGACAGGGTTCAAATTTATGTATTTAATCTATGATCCAAGAAGAAATAATATTGAATTATACTATGAAATAGTATAATTTGACAAGTAGCTATCCAGTTTCCCATAAATAAGTTACTAGGGGTATACATTTTTCATTTTTATTATTTTTTCTTATAGATATGAAATGCTTTCTCATTTGGCCATTCACTTTTTAGGTATTTTGAATTTTATATATATGCATGTATATATTTATTTTATAATCTCTTCCATTAAGGTGTTTATGTATGTGTATCAGTTATTTAATTTTTGAGGCTTTATCTTGTATTTCAAGAATTTTCATTTGGTGTTACATAGCTATTATAAAATTCTTCATGTCTATTACTATGCTTTGGTTTCTTCTTCCCATCACTCATATAACTGTACACATCTTTATTTGTATATTTCTTGTATTTATTCTGAATTGAATTCTCTTCCATTTCTTCTAACTTATATCATTTGTCTCTTTGAATATAAATAGTTAAGTTACAGTAGTTAAACAGAGTTGACAGATTACATATTCATTTTTATCCTTTCTTACTGTATTTTTTCATGATTATAGTGGGGGATCTTGGACTTTTTTCAATATTCCACCATATAATTTTATTTTTTGCTCTATAATCAATAAAACTTTGACTGCTTTTTATGGTCCAGTTTCTTTGACTAATGTTTCCAAGACATATTTAAAATTTTGAATTTTAAATATCATACATGTTCATAAATTCACATCAGAGAAGCATACCAAAAGTGTTGATTAAAATACTGTTTTGTGACTATTGTCACCATGTATAGTGAATGTTGCCTGTCACTCATATACTCTTCTCACCACATCTCCAAACACGTGCTCCATACTCTCCATTATTTCTCCAGTGATGGTAATTGCATCTTTGCTTTTCTTTACAGTTTTGTTACCTAACATGAATCATTAAAAACTAAAGTATAATTTTCCCCATTAGTAAGTTTCTGAAATGCCTCACTGTTTTGATTATTTGTATTTGAAGAAACAAAAATTTTCTTGATTACATTCTTACTTCCAGCATTTGCCTTCTTTTCTAAATTTCTATATATAAATTAGTAAAGACTTGCTCAAATTTAATTGGACTGTGAATAAAAAGGTACATTTATATCATAGGACTGGCTTAATCAATAAAAACCATCAGAATAAATTGAAAGAGCAGAAACACAGCCTCTCTCACTGTAAGAAGCATCTTGTCCAGAATCAGGTGGCAAACCCCTTCCTTTGTCTTCTTTGCATCTTATCATCTTGGTGAATGTCCATGTTTTGTGGCTGATGGTTTCATCACTTGATTTTGTTTTGTTTTGTTTTGTGTTTTTTTTCTCATGATTGTTTCTGAATTTCTCTATCTGCCACCTTTTTTTTGCTAGGAAAAGTGATTAGTATAGGGTTACCCCAAAATAATATGATGTCATATAAACTCACATCTTCCTTATGTCCACAAATACTTGACATGCAAATAAAGTCTCACCCATGGATAGGACTGCTAATCCTACATATTTAAGGGGGATATAATTTAACCCATTATAAAAGTCTAATTTAGGGACTAAAGAGGGGAGTCAATAGTTAAGGGCACACAGTGCTTTTGTCTACTTATCTATCTGTCTGTCTGTCTGTCTGTCTGTCTGTCTATGTATGTATGTATGTATGCATGTATAGATGGATGATGTTCACTTTACAAATCAAGAGCAATCTCTTCCTCACTGGGGCCTATAAGCTCTCAATCATGGGTTTTGACCTGGTTTTGATCTCAGTCCACTGATTACTTCTTCTGATGTATTTTCTTGCTGTTCATGTTACCTATTATAAATATTTATTTCAAATATTTTATGTTTTTTGTCTAAAATTTTATTGTGATTTTTCTTCATATTTTCAAATTTACTTACACTACATTTATGTTTTATTAAGCGTGTTGAATGATATGACTTAGGTACATTTTAATGTGTTTTCTGGGGGCTCCAATATTAAAGATTAAGGAACATTTTTGAGGATTTATAAGACCATGGCATTTGGAGGTGGGGCCTCTGGGAGATGATGAAAATTATACAAGGTTGACATAGTGGAGTCCCAGTAAATGAGTATCTATAGCATTATTACAAGAAAAAGAATGATTACATACACTTATGTGTGTTCTCTGTCTTTTGCCATACATGTCTTGAATTGCTTTGAAACTCTGCTTATAATAAAGTCACTACCAGATGATTCTTTTCAATATTGAACCATGTCAATATAACTCCCTTTAATTTTATGCCATACGCAGGCTAATAGCTTTCATTATAATATAAAATGGACTTGGACTTAAAGCATATA
Organism: Sigmodon hispidus; assembly: GCA_004025045.1. Classification (NCBI taxonomy): domain Eukaryota; kingdom Metazoa; phylum Chordata; class Mammalia; order Rodentia; family Cricetidae; genus Sigmodon; species Sigmodon hispidus. Next base: position 3,317 of record PVIH01029256.1, on the reverse strand, counting down.
CAAAATTATAGTTCAAAATTTATGGCTTTAAATCCCATTATGTCTGTCATTGCCACTTGTATTTTCACTGGTTGCTTTTTCTCTAATTGATGAGTTCTGCCTTATACTTCATGAACAATAGTATTTCTATTTTATGTTGGATTCAGTTGTTGCATTATTTGGAGTCTAGGGTGTGTTATTTTGTTTGATGAAGTTATCTACAAATACATAGAATGCTTTTGAAAGTTGTTTTCATACTGCTTTTCCCCCAGGAGTATCTTACTAGTATTTCCATTAACTACAGGGTTAATGTAAATTTTCTCTTGGGTGTTCTTTGGACCGATCACTTCTCTCATCTAGACTCAAAGTCAAATAGCCATGATCAGAGTGGGATATTAATTGGCCTTGAGCTGTGAAGAACTTTATCTGTAAGTAATTCTTTGACTTGAATATTGTGGGGTTGGGTACAGTGGAGCTCTATTTTTGCATCCCTCTTCTCTCTCAGTCTTGGCCAACATTTTTCCAGTCAACAAGTTTAAATCTATTTTATTTACTTTGGTTTTCTTCTCCTGCTTCTTGTCCAGAAGCAAAATTACAAGCTGAAGTCAGCTTTCCCTTTTCCATGGGTACTGCAGACTTGCTCTGCTTCACCTCTAATACCACATAAGGTTATTTTATTTAGTTTTCATATATCCTATTTTCTTTTTTTTCCTTCTTTATTTTGTATTTATCAAAAAAACAGTAAAAAGAATTTAAAATGTGGAAGAGTTAACTAACTATACAGAGGATAAGAATCATAAGAATGGCTTATCAAGGGAGGAAATGCAAATAAGATTGCGACACATATATTTTCTGTGTTCAGCTTTCCCTCTGAATTTTTTTTTCCATCCCTGTATATCCTTATTCAAGGTCTCTTCCCCCTCCCACCACATCTGGTCATTTTTCTTCTCTGCAACTCCCCATCCACTCCCTGGGCAGGGAGCAGACAGTCCTGTGGTCCCACTGACCAAATAATGCTTGGATCAGTCTTCACTCCTGACCAAATCCAGTTTTGTCCCCCCTCCCTCAAGAGTGAGTCAGGTGTTCCTATAGCTGGACTGGGGTTTGAAGGGTCAGTCCAGGGTGTTTCTGATCCCAAGCTGTTCAGTGGTTGTGGTTTGCCGCTTGGGCATGTTTGGCTTTTTTTCTTGTTTGTTTAGTGACCACTAGTGAGTGAGTACATCCCCTGCTTATCTCTCTGAGTTTGTGATACTTCGCTCAGGAGGACATTCTCCAAATCCATCCATTTGCCTGTGAATTTAGGATATCATTTTTCTTACTGCTGCATAGTATTCCATTGTGTAGATGTACCACAATTTGTTAATCCATTCTTCAGTTGAGGGACATCTAGGTTGTTTCCAGGTTCTTGCCATTACAAATAATGCTGCTATGAACATAGTTGAGCTAATACCTTTGGAGTGTGAATGTGCCTCTTTAGGGTATACACCCAGAAGTGGTATTGCTAGGTCCTTGGGGAGATTGATTCTCAATTTTCTGAGAAACCTCCATATTGTATTCCAAAGTGACTGAACAAGCTTACACTCCCACCAGCAATAGAGAGTGTTCCCCTTGCTCCGCATCCTCTCCAGCATAGGCTGTCACCTGTGTCTTTTATCTTAGCCAATCTAACAGGTGTTAGGTGGTATCTCAAAGTTGTTTTGATTTGCATTTCCCTGATGGCTAAAGATGAAGAGCACTTTTTCAGGTGCCTTTCACCCATTCGTAGTTCCTCTGATGAGAATTCCCTTTTTAGATCTGAACTCCATTTTTTGATTGGCTTATTCAAGGTTTTGGGATCTAAATTCTTGAGCTCTTTATATACCTTAGAGATCAGTCCTCTATCACTTGTAGGGTTGGTGAAAATCTTTTCCCATTCTGTAGCCAGTCGTTTTGTCCTATTGACAGTGTCCTTGGCTTTGCAGAAGCTTCCCAGCTTCAGGAGATCCCACTTATTGATTGTTGGTCTTAGTGCCTGTGCCACTGGTGTTATATTTAGGAAATGGTGGCCTGTGCCAATTTGTAGAAGTGTATTTTCCACTTTCTTTTCTATCAAGTTGAAAGTGGTTGGATTTAAGTTGAGGTCTTTGATCCACTTGGATTTGAGTTTTTTGCAGGGTGACAGGCTCGGATCTATTTGCTTTTTTCTACACACTTCCTTCCAGTTATGCCAACACCATTTGTTAAATATACTATCTTTTTTCCATTGAATGTTTTGGGCCTGTTTGTCAAAAATCAGGTGTTCATAGGCTTTTGGGTTAATGTCTGGATCCTCAATTCTATTCCATTGGTCCACAAGTCTGTTTTTATGCCAGTACCAGGCTGTTTTTATTACTGTAGCTCTATAGTATAGCTTCAAGTCAGGGGTGGTGATACCTCCTGAGATTATTTTGCTGAGTAAAATTGTTTTGGCAATTGTGGCTTGTCCCGCACTACTGTCTCGCCAGCAAGAACGACGCGGCACATATAGGATCCTTCTGCAGAAAAGCTTTAATGCATCTTGAGAGGGAGAGCATAAGCTTACAAGACTGAGACTCCAAACGGCTAAAACCCGTCCCTTATATAGGAAACTGGCCCCCGCCTAGGACGTGTCAGACTCAGATTGGCTGTAGCTCAATCGGGCGAGGTGCCGCCACTGGAGAGGCAGAGCACAAGGAGTGGAAATTCCCCTTACACCTGCGCAGTCTACATATTTACACAGTAGAGCACAGGATGTTGATGCCATCTTGGAATGGCGGCAGTGAGTGCGGCTTCTCACCGTGGCTTTCCTGTTATTCCAAATGAAATTGAGTATTGTTCTTTCAAGGTTCAAAAAATATTGTGTTGGGATTTTGATAGGCAGTGCATTGAATCTGTAGAGTGCCTTTGGTATAATTGCCATTTTTACTATGTTGATCCTACCAATCCCGGAACATGGGAGAGCTTTCCATTTTCTGATATCCTCTTCAATTTCTTTCTTCAATGATTTAAAATTTTTGTCAAATAGGTCTGTCACTTCTTTGGTTATAGTTACTCCAAGGTATTTAATAATATTTGCAGCTAATATGAAGGGTAATGTTTCCCTTATTTCTTTTTCAACTCTACTATCTTTCGTGTATAGAATGGCTACTGATTTCTTTGAGTTTATCTTGTATCCTGCTACATTGCTGAAGGTGTTTATCAGCTGTAGCAGTTCTTTGGAAGAATTTTGTGGGTCACTTATGTATACAATCATATCATCTGCAAATAGAGATAGCTTCACTTCTTCTTTTCCAATTTGTATGCCCTTAATCTCTTTTTGTTCCCTTATTGCTTTAGCTAAA
>PVIH01029255.1:0-13954 GCA_004025045.1 Sigmodon hispidus | reverse complement strand
GTGGGATAAAGGGAGGAGGAAGGGGGATGGGCAGATGGTGGGGAAGAGGTATTAGGGAGGAGATGGGGTGTGGTTGAGGGAGGGTGAACAAATGGGCGGACCCACACAGATGGATCTGTGGCTAGTAGCCTCCACGTGGCAATGTAAGGGCCCTGATCCGGATGGCCACGTGGTCCTGGAACAAAAACTTTGCTCTCCACCTGTGAAATGGTATTCAAGTTAAAATTTCCCTCTCTGGGCCACCCAACATTCATCTCTACCCATACTGTCTTACAATATGTAATCTACTTCTTCTTCACTTTGACTCCTTGGTGACTGGCCCTTTCGTGGACCTCAGACCAATGGTCCAGGGTGAGGCTCAAGGGAGTTGTTACTGTCTGCCCCATCTCTAGTGTTAGTATTAAACACAGAAATCCCACAATACAACACAGAACACAGACACGTGCTGCACAACTCTGGCATAAAACCGAAAGCAGAAACTCAGAGGGAGGCTGTTCTGAGCGCCCGGTCCCCTCGTCTCCCAACAGGACCACGTATCCTTCCAATATGGGTTGAGCCCAAAAAAATCGAGCTCCAGACAGATGAGTCCGGTGGACTCCAGAGGCCCGTGGAACGTCTTCCAGGGCTGCGGGAGTGAAGTCCGGCCCCGTCAGGCCCTTCAACCTCTCCGCCAGATACACACAGATTCAGAGGAATACACAGAAACAGACTTAGACAATTACAGAATTACAGAACGTCCGCTGGCCAGCTTACCTCCTGATGGTGGGTCGGCAGTCAGTGGGTGGGGGTCTCAATTCCCAGCCAATGCACCAAAATGAAAGACCTCTGGGGAGGACTTTCCTTCAGGATGAGACCCCAATACCCGAAGAATGAACCGAGACCATTCAGATGCAACAGCAAGAGGTTTTAATGGAGGCAAAGGTACCTCCGTGCAGCAGTAACTCGGGGAGCTAACTGGCGCACTGAGGCTTTTGTTCAGGGACTTTTTATAGCATAGGGGAAGTGGGAAGCAGGCTTACAGAAGCAAAAGGCATGGTTATAGGGAAAACAGAGAAATCATTTGCTCATTTAAACAACAATTCTTACTTATTGGATGAGGGCTTAGTGGCGGGGAGAAACGGTGGGAAGAAACAGTCACTTGCTGGGAGGGGGAGACTCTGATTACAGGCTTCTTGTGTTATGCCATCCGGATGACAGAGCTTCTTGTGGTATGCAGTCCCGGTCACGTAGCTTCTTGTTATCTGATGGTTTCTTAGCAACCTTTTACTATCTGCCTGGTCACAGGCTTGTGCTTGTGTGGGGAGGGATGGGGAACCTGGGCATTTCTGGGTAAGCCAGGACAAATCTTATCTACTGGACACTTAAATTGAATGCCTGGGTCTAACCCTAGAATCCAGAATCTCTCAACATCTTCCATTGATAATGCCGATCAGGTTCTCCTAGATTTAAGGAGGGGACAGTGAAGGCAAATCTAGGTCTATCTTTGGGAAATAATGGTATGGAAAAGAAGCAATCCTTAATATCCACAATAATTAGATTCCAATCTTTGGGTAGGGCAGACAAAATGGGAAGGCCCCATTGAATAGGGCCAAACATATTCATTTGATCATTAATGGCTCTCAAATCATGTAACAATCTCCAGTTGCATGTCTTCTTTTTAATCACGAAAATAGGAGTATTTCATGGAGATGTCGAAGACTCAATGTGTCCTAACTTTAATTGTTCCTAAACCAATTGTGCTACTGTTACCAATTTTTCAGAGGAAAAGAGCCACTGAGGAACCCATACAGGATCCTCCGTTTTCCATGGTATGTGTCGTACTGCCTCAGTGGCCCCTAGGAAAAACCCAAACCTTGTCTGGCTTGGTTCCCTTTTGTAAAATGGGCTCTACTCTCCCTTGTTCTAATTTTCCCAATCTTTTTTCTTTCCTATATCCCATGTTTTGCATAATATTCTTTGCCTCTGAAGAATATCCATATTCATTTGACAGGGTCAACCCCATGTGTTGCATGACATCGCATCCCCACAAATTGACCGGGAGGGGGAGTACATAGGTTACGAATCTCCCTTGTTGACCTTCTAATGTTTCCCATGATAGAGTCATGGAACTAATCGAGGGGCAGGATTGAGATACCCCAAGCCTTTTAAGGAGTGGGATGACTGGGCAATGGGCCAGGTTTTGGGCCACCAATAGGAAGAAATTATACTCTTGTCTGCCCCTGTGTCCAAAATGACCTCAAACATTTTACCATGAATTTTTAATGAAAGTTTGGGTCTCTCATGTAGGGAGACCATCAAGTAGGCTGAATTCATGCCTGAGAATCCCATTTCTGCAAGTCCTATTCCCAGCAGCCCCTTTCTCCCCTCAGGGAGGAGCAACAGCTGTGCAATCCTATCTCCCTTAGACATAGAGAATATCCCTTTAGGGCTAGAACATAAAATTTGTATGTCCATAAGGTGTTGATTATCTACAAGTCCTGGATGCACTATTAATCCCTGTAGGGTAAGTGTGCCCCAACCCAATATAAGGCCCACTGTATCTGGGGGCAAAAGTGTTACAGTTTCTACAGGAATTGGTTGAATATGCATTTGTGGCATTAACACGAAGTTGGACGCAGCGTGCAGATCCACTCTTGTGGAGTGTCCTGGTCTTTGTTCTCCTGGGTCTTGACAAACCGGTTCCCATATCTTTGAGAGCCCTGGGACTAAGGGGCCAACAGCCCATTTTTTGGCATGTCTGCTACCTGAGAATTAGTGGGTTGGTCAATGGGAGGGAGGAGCCTCCCTTGAATATCCCTTACTGAGCAGCACTGACTGGCTTTATTATAACCTTTGCCACAGCATCTGCAAAGAGTGGGATTCTCCCCTTTTTTGTTCAGGGTTTTGCAATCCCTTTTAAGATGACCAGCCTTTCCAAATCTAAAGCAAACTCTTTGATTGGTCCTACCAGGGCACACTTCTGGGATTGGAGAATAGTGGCTGCTAATCCAGCATTTGTGAGGGGGCCCCCCAACTCCCTGCAAGCTCTGAGCCAGTCTTGTAATCCTTTATTTTTTTTTCTAGGGGCTATTGCTGCTCGACATTCTTGGGTGGCTTGCTTGAAAACAAGCTGCTCTATGAGAGGGCAGCTACTTCAAGGTCACCGAAAATGCACCCGGATGCCTCCGTCATCCTTACTACAAAGTCTGAAAAGGGCTCTTGGGTCCCCTGTATAATCTTTGTAACCTTATTATTGGCCTCCCCTTTTCTGTAGAGTGCTTTCCATGCCCTTATTGCTGTGGCAGCAATTTGTTGATAGGTGCCCCAATGATAATCTATCTGATTAGCAGCAAAGCGCCCTTGACCTATTAAAAGGTCAAATGTCCATTGCTGTTGTTCTGGGGTTAAGGCCATGGCATTAGCCCTGGCTTGTTCCTGAGCTGCCTCGTGCCAGAGGGCTTTCCATTCCATGTATTTATTCGCCCACGCTGACAAGTGAAGCCTTCACGACCATCTGGCAATCAGGTGGCATCATTGCAGTATAGCCAGCCTTTCTAACTGAGCCAAGGTGAAATTGGCTGAAACCCCATATTTCCTGACTGATTCCACCAATTCCTTTATCTGATTATACTCTACGGGTGCATGTACCTGTCCTCCCTCCACGCCTTCAAAGACTGGATACACAAGGTACAACTTTCTTCTAACTTTGTCTGGGAGGAAAGAAAAGGAATTTGGACACATCTAATGAGGAGGAGGCATCGAAGGGACCACCTGTGAGGAGGACACCGGATGTGGGTGCTGTCGGCCTCTTTTCTTACTTGGTAGGCAGTTGTCTGGATGGTACCTCTCTCCTTCATAACTGGCTGCCTCCTCATCCAGTTCTGCCTCCTCCTCAGGGTTTAATTCTTCCTTTTCTGAGTCCCCTGAATCATCAGAACTCTCCAAGTTTAAAGCTTGTAATTCCTGCATAGGGTATGGGGTAGTCCCCCATTTTTTCTTTACAGTAGGTAGGGAACTCCCAGATTCATGAGAATATACTCCCTTGTCAAGGGACTCACCAGGAGGGCCATTTTCCTTATTCAAGATTAGTAGCCTTTTGCTCACGCCTAACCTCTCACTACGTTCAGTTTCTGACATGCTATCCTGGACATCCTCAAGAACATCCCGCCCTTATTTCATGGCGGCCTGACAGGACTCATCCTGTAAGCAGTTCTTAACAAGTTGCCAATAACAGTGGAAATAATGAAAGCAGAACCCTCCCAAGAGGAGGATAAGTAAGGCTCCCAAAACAATTACCAAGACCTCAACACTACCTTCCCACGATGGTGACAAGTTCAAGCCAAAATCCAGAAAAGACATACCTCTCTGAAAGTACCTGCCTGCAGTTCTGAATCCTCTTTGGGGTCAAGGGGTCTCTGATGATGCCAATGATGTTGAAATTTCCCGGGTTTTCAGCACCAGATGTCCCGCACTACCATCTCACCAGCAAGAATGATGCAGCACATGTAGGATCCTTCTGCAGAAAAGCTTTAATGCATCTTGAGAGGGAGAGCATAAGCTTACATGGCAGAGACCCCAAAAGGCTAAAACCTGTCCCTTATATAGGAAACAGACCCCTGCCTAGGACGTGTCAGACTCAGATTGGCTGTAGCTCAATCGGGCGAGGTGACACCATGGGAGAGGCAAAGAACAAGGTGTGGAAATTTCCCTTGCACCTTCACAGTCTACTTATTTGCATATTAGAGCACAGGATGTCAACTCCATCTTGGAATGGCGGCAGTGAGTGCGGCTTCTCACAAGCTCCCAAGAGAATTATTTATTGCTTATTTTCCTTAGGGGAAATGAGACAGTTGAGCAGAAAGTGGACCCTACCCCAACCAGAGTGATTCTGATTAATTAATGGGCATGGTAGGGGCTTAAAAATCATATCCATGATGTAGTAGCCACTGTCTGCAATAAGGAAATACATAAATGAATAACAACTACCAGATTGTGATACATCCACAGACCCAAAGATAGTACTCACTGCATCTCTCCATGCTCTTACATCTGAGAATTAGAAGAAATTCTAATTGGTAACTAATGCTTCTGCTGTGAATGATGCACTTGACTGCTTATGAGAAGTTTACTTGCTAACAGCTTCTTGGTAAGGATATTGTGAAACAGCTATATTGATTCATTATACCAGTACCAGCTTCCATTTGGGTTCCTGTTGTTAATTCTTCTCACTTTCATGCTACTACATTGACATTGACAACATGGAATAGAGACCAAAAAGACTTTGGAATTACAACTGTCATTATTAAATACTACTATCAGTAGGAGAAGTGGTGGCTGGAGTAGTTTAATTGACTTAAACTGCTGCTAAAATAGAGACCTTGAATCAGGTAGTAGTTCAGTCTGCTGAACAATTATATGCCCAAGAAGTCATTAATCAACATCTCCATCAGGCCATACATACATTGCTATAACATATTTACTTAATGGCTAAAGAATAAGGATTAGTGAGAAACATTCATAGGTATCTAATCTTAGATACCAAGCAATATGCCTCACACATTATTGAGTGTCTAATATTTTGTTGGAAATAAACCAACTGCCATAATATATAAAACGGGCATAGATAAGTTTTTAAATTACTCTGCCTTGCTTTAAAGACAAATCTATTAATTATATATGACCAGAGTGGCAAACATAACCCCAGAAATTGACTAATGTATGACAAAAATGTTAGCTTCTAGATCCTGGCATATGTCTTGCTGGACAGAGTGATACTTTTAATTTTCTTCTGTAAAAATCTTCCACAGCACATTTACTAGCAAACACCACAGGGACAGTTGAAATGCTTAGCCCTCCTGAGGTGCTACCAACAATATCAGGACAAAGTACTTTGGCTCTCACTGAATATGATCCATAGATAAAATTAAAAGAATATATAGGTAGGATGTAAATGCTGTCTGAAAAATTTTATAGGCCTGGAGTATAGACCAAAAATTTCAGCCTAGCTTTGCTGAAAAAGACCCACAGCCACTTTTTCCCAAATAAACAAGAAAAGGCTTATATTATTTGGCCTATGGCTCAGACTTATGACTTGCTAACTCTTATATTATAAATTAACCTATGTTTCTCTTAATGTTTAGCTATATGGCTTGGTACCCTTTCACAGAACAGCATTCTCATCCCACTTTCTTTTCATCTCACTGTCATCTCTTCTTTGCTTTTTCACTTTCCAAAATTCTCCAAGTCTTCTTGCCCCACATTTACTCCTATTTTGCTACTTGACCAATCAGCAATTTCATAAACCAATAAGAGAGGACAAATATGTACAGTGTGCATGAGCATTGTCCTATGGCATGGGGGCTAGCCTAGCCTCAGCTAGTTTTAACTGGTAGTTATTGGTGCCTTAAAACACTTAAAAAACTCATGCCAATTTAATATAGTCATGAGGAGACTTTGAGTTGGCACTTTGTTATAAGCCAAACTTGGATCTGCTTGGGGCCTAGTAACAGAGGTGCAGTCCTGATGTGAGTTGACCTGAATCAGTAAGAGATGACAATATCAGAGTCACAGATGCCAGAAACACAAATCCATTTTCATAGAGAAAGGGGTATATTAGAATTTCCCCCTTCCTCAATAAATTATACTGATTTGTTTCAACTAGTTCCCAGAGACTGTATCATTGTTCAACATGTCTTATTGCAATCTTCACCAAAAGGAAAGTAACAAGACCCAAAGCGCAGGCAACACTAATACCTAATTCTACATTCCTTATTTTATGCAGCCACTCACCACTCCATTTAAACCAGAAGAATCAGGTTTTACTTGCATTAGCAAGGCATTCCAACTTTAACTGTGAATGAGCCATTTCCTGTGCTTGACATGCTTGCTCAGTATCTGTCTGGTTCTTTTGACCATAACATTTATTTGAATGTTCCCTTCACAGTGAGCCTTTTTCTGGTCACCTACTTTAAAAGTAGTACTATATTATTAGCTGTAGAATAGTTATTACCTAAGTTTGCTGTTTATTTTGTCTTGCATTCAAGTCTCTGAAAGTACATAAATATTTTTCTTTCTTTTCTGATGATTTAAAACAAACTTTTTTAGTATTATAGCCCTAGATGCTCTGAAAATTACTCTGTACACCAGGTTGGTTTTGAACCCACAATAATTCATATAATTCTACCTCCTGGGTGCAGCAATTAAAGGCATGCACTACCAAGCCCAGCAGATAACTGCTTTCTTTTTCACTTATGTTCTCTGCAAAATGAGCTGCTAATTTCATCAAAGTTCACTGATGGTATAAACAATATCTTTTTAACCAAATACTTTAAGAGCAAACTCAGACTTTCATTAATGTTTCCAAGGCCAACCAAAGACCTCATAGTGAAATGAATTAAATACTGACTAACTATGGCTATCATGGTAATCAGGTGAAAATTTTTATTTGGCAAAACTCTGTGTGGCATGAAGTACTTATTTAATCAAGTAACTATTTAATAGCAGGCACTTAGTTAATATTTAATGACTATTTATTGATAATTAGCAACTAAGCTATTCTGAGGCTGGAAGTATAAATCAGTTAGTAGAGTGCATGCACAAATACAAAGCCCTGAGTTTATTTTCCAGCACTTCAATACCTGTCATCTAAGCACCTCAATGTAGTGGTAGCACAACAAATATAAATCTCTGAGTTTATGTTTAGCACTTATATACCTGTCATCTAAGCATCTCAGAGGTAGAGCAAAGGCCTGGGTTAAGTTCCCAAAACATGCTGTGTTACAACTACTCATAATTCATGTTTAGGAATAGGTACTAAAAGTGAGAAAGGCAGCTGATGGCACTTGCCTATATTCCCTTGTGATGGTATAAATGACAGTGGCCTGAAAAGCTTATATGTATGAGCCCAGTTGGTGAACCTGATATAGAAATAATAGGAGGCTTGAATGACTTGAAGGAGGTATATTTCTAGAGAGTTTAGCTTTTAAATCTTAAGTGACTGGTACAATTGTCAGTTTTCATTCAGCTTTCTACTTGTAGATCAAGATATGAGCTCTCAGCTGTTGCTGCCACCATGTGTTTGCTCCTCAGTGGTGACTCTAATCTTCTAAAACTATCAGCCAATTAAGCAATTCATTTATAAATTGCCTTGATTATGATGCTTTATCACAGCAACAGAAAAATAACTTATACATCCCAGTATGTGGCAGGCAGTGGCTAGAGAATCTCTGTGAGTGCAATACCATCTTGCTGTACACAGCAATTTCAGACTAACCAAAAAATAGTCATATTTGTTCTCAATAAAAAACTAGAGAACATAAGTTCTTTGCTGGTCTGGCATAAGCATAGATTTTAAAACCTATAATAGGTTTATCAGACTGAAAATTCCATCAGGATAATTTTTAAATGATATTTAAACTAATTCATTAAAAATTTATACTTTATTTTTATCATATTTACTTAATCTTTCCAATTTCTTTCAGATATACCTCTTCAGCTCTATGCCCATCTAGCAAGGCCTTTCAGAAAATAAAGAGGTCAGAAAGTTATGAACTAGAAAACATAATTGTGACTTTTACTTATATAGCTAAATAATAAAATAGGAAATGGTGTTTTGTGATACACATACACATTTAACATACAAATATTTACATATTTAATGAATATAATTGAAATATTTATTATATAGATATTAAATTGATGGGCATTCTTGTAAAAGGTGAGATCATAAAAGTGGGTATGAATCTAAGAACTGATAACTGAGGTTGACAGCATACATGATATAAAATCACCAAACAATATATATAATAAAATAATTGGCTTAATTATAATTACATTGGTACCAAAAAATTAATGGGCTTTTTTGATATTGGTTTTATTTTATTGGGGTACTAGGAATTAAATACAGATACTAAGGTATGCTAGACAATTGCTCTTCCTCAGCTATCTCCAAAAAGACAATGGGTAGACTATTGTGTATAATATATTTTGGAAAACTACTATGCTTTCTTCTTCAAGTTAGGATTTTTTCTACAGGAAATATAGGCCTCTTTGTCTTAGCTAATATACTAGTAAGAAAAAAAGCCTAAAACTTGTCTTTACTTTTTTCTGTTACAGCATTTTCTCTGTTGAAGCTTTATGGGGAAACTTAGGATATAACTCAAGGGCTCAATTATATGAGAGGTCTTGGTTTCAATGCCAACAAGAAAATCTGGAGTGTTGCTGAGGATTGGAGATGTCACTTTTGTGTGACAATGTTGATCAGTGAAGATATCTAGAATTCAATTTAAAAATTACATTTGAATGTAACTATGTAAAAATATTTTAGGGTTAATCAGCTTTCTATACTACAGATTCATTGAGAATTAAAAGTTAAAAAAAAAAAAAAAAACTATTGCATTGCTGTTAGGCCAGAATATGAAGTTTTACTATCAACAAGAATATAAAACAATGAGCTAAAATACAATGTTACCCAAAATAACTGCACAAATGAAACTATTGAGATTCATGATCCATCAACTTATGTGACAAAGGTATACTTTTGTGACTGTGATGAATTCTTTTTTATTAATTTAGTGATCTTTAGTTCATTTTCTTCAATCATTAGAAAATTTTGTATAATTGTTATGCTTCTGGTTTATACTCAAACATACATTGTACATACATATTCAATATTTATAGCTTTGAGAAAATCATTATCACACATTCTATAAAAAAGCAAAACATTCAGAAGAGATTAAAAAACCCATACAGTATAAAACTTCTTAATTCTAAAATATATAAAACATAAAAAATAAAATGTGAAACTCCTTAAGCAAGGTTAGACTCAGCTACAGATCAGAAGAGCAGAGTAGGTCTTGGGTAATGCCCATGGATGCACTATGGCCACCACAAATTTCTGCTAAGCAACACATCTACAGAAAAATGAGGTTTAATTTTGTTTTCTTTTGTATGTGTATGTTTTAAGTCACTTTATTCACCCATCATCTTTCAATGAAAAATGAATGCTTTTGTTTAAATCCACTAATAAGTGAGTACATCCCCTGCTTATCTTTCTAGGTTTGTGATACCTTGTTTACAAAAATATGCTCCAAATTCATCTATTTGCCTGCAAATTCCAGGATCAATATATCTTCTTTTTCTTACTCATGAGTACTTTTCCATTGTATAAATGTGCTACAGTTTGTTAATCTACTCCTCAGCTGAGGGGTATCTAGGTTGCTTCCAGTTTATTGCTATTACAAATAATGCTGCTATAAACATAGTTGAGCTAAGTATTTGGGAGTGGGAATGTGAAGCTTTAGGGTACATGCCCAATAGTGATATTGCTGGATCCTTGGGGAGAGTGATTCCCAGTTTTCTGAGAAAACCCCATACAGCATAAAAGATTGGCTGAACAAGTTTACATTCCCACCAACAATGGAGAAGTATTCCCCTTGCTTCACATCCTCTCCAGCATAGGCTCTCACCTGAGACTTTTATCTTAGCCAACTTAATAGACATAATGTGGTATCCAAACTTGTTTTGATTTGAATTTCTCTGAAGGCTAAAGATGTTGAGCATTTTTATCAAGTACCTTTCAGCAATTTTTAATTTTGTTGAGAAGTCCCTTTTTAGCACTGAACCCCACTTTTGGTTGAGTTATCCAAAGTTTCAGGCTCTAGTTTCTTGAATTCATTTTATATATTTTAGAAATCAGTCCTTTATCATTGTAGGATTGGTGAAAATCTTTTTCCATTTTGTAGGCTGTTGTTTCATTTTAATGACTGTGACCTTGATCTTATAGAATTCTCTCAGTTCCAGGAAACTACAGGGTCATATCTTGACATACTGAAAAAAAACTCTGATAAAGGCCAACTCTTCTTTATGATAAAATTCCTGGAGAGATCCAAAATACAGAGAAGCTACTCAGTATAATAAAGGCAATTTACATAGAAATTAAAACACAACATCAAACTAAATGGAGAGAAACTCAAAACAATTCTACTAACTGCAGGAAATAAACAAGGCTGTCCTCTCTCCCCTTATAAATTCAACAAAGTTCTCAAAGTTTTAGCCAAAGATAAAAGAGAATAAAAGGAGATTAAAGGGATACAAACTCAAAAAGAAGAAGTAAAACTATCTCCATTTGCACATGATATGATTGTATACATAAGTGACCCACAAGATTATATTAGGGAACTTCTACATTTGATAAAATAAACTTCAGCAATGTAGCATGATACAAGATGAATTTAAAAACTCAGAATCTCTCCTAGACACTAAAGATAAACTGGCTGGAAAAGAAATAAGGGAAACATCCCCCTTTATATTTACTGCAAATAGCATTAATAACTGTTTTTTTCCCTGTGTTCTTGGGTAGAGGATTGGCACCATTATGGCATAGGACTGTGCCACTCTCCAAGAATTGCCTAAAGGTACAATTTGTATCTGTGAGTGTGTATAACTGCTTAATAAATATTAATCCTTTATACAGTCTGCCCTGAATATGACTGGAATAATACCAATGGGGGAACCAGCCATGTCCCTAGGTATACAAGTGAGAGATCAGAGATCAGATGGTGACTTTTGACAATTGAATCCCAGCCCTCAGACAAGCACTCCCCTTTTGTATGGCACACAGTCTGCCCAGAACATAGCTGACATAATAGCAATAGGGGAATACCCAAATCCTTGGGCACACAGCTGAGAGGAGAAAATTCAAGAGGTTATAAATGTCATCATATCAAAGTGACCTCACAAGAGGAGCTGATCCTCAGAAATCATAGCCCTCTGAACAATAACCCACTAAGAGCCAACCAAGAACTAACAAAGAGTGAATTGAGAAAACAATGGACAGATATCAGTGCAAGAATATATAAAACAATACCAAGATCAACAAGACACCATCAGAAGAAGCAAGTGGCTCTATAACTTTGAGACCTGAATATAACAATGAAGAGGGAACAGAAGAAAATGACCTTAAAAACAGCTTTATGAAACTAATAGAAGCCTTAAAAGAGGTTATAAAAAAGTCCCTTAAAGAATTGGAAGACAATATAAACAGAAAATGAGCAGAGGTGAACAAAGCGTGAAGGAAAAATAAAAAAAAAAAAAACAAGAAAAAGAAAATAAACAGGTTAAGGACATTTAACAGGAATTTAAAACTGAAATAGAAACAATAAGGAAGGCACACACTGAGAAAAAGCTAGGAATAAAAATCCTGAAAAAATGACCTGGAGCCACAGATTCAAGCATAACCAACAGAATCTAAGAGATCAAAGAGAGAATCTCTGGGGTGGAAGACCCAATAGTGATAATATATACAACAGTTAGTGAAAACACTAAAACCAAAAGTCATAACACAAAATGTCCACAAAATTTGGAACACCATGTAAAGCCAAACCTAAGAATAATTGGAATTGAAAAAGGATAATACCATCTCAAAGGCACAGAAAATATCTTCAACAAAATCATAGAAGAAAACTTTCCTAAACTAAAGAAGGAAATGTCTATAAAGATACAGAAAGCGTACAGACCACCAAATAGATTAGATTCACATAAAGAGTGTGCTTGCCAAATAATAATCAAGTCACTAAAACTACAGAATAAAGAAAAAAGACTAGAGCTACAATTGAAAAAGACCAAATCACATATAAATGCAGATCCATCAAAAACTGATAACTGAGTTTGATGAGGTATATGATGTAAAATCACAAAATAATTTAAAAAAGAAAAAAAATTAATTGAATGATTAATATCAGAGTTTTATTTGCTTTGTCACTTTTAAAGACTTTTTTTCTGTTTTATGTAATTATATTTTTGTATTTGTCTTAGTTTAAATTATAGTAAAAATCTGTAGTAGTCCAAAAAAAAAAGAACACCAAGTATTCAATGAAATCAATGAAACAAGAAGGTTCTGGTCAGACATTATACAGACACTAAAAGTGCCAATCTAGTCTCCTATGCCCAATGAAACTGTCAATCACCATAGATGGAGTAAGCAAGCTATTTAACAATATAACCAGATTATAAAAATACCTAACTACAGATCTGGCTCTACAAAAAACCCTAGAGGGAAATCTTCAACCTAAGGAAAGCAGAAACACTCATGAAACAACAAACAATTAATAAGCCCACAGAAGAACCCTTCTCAAAAAAGGAAATACAAGCTACTATCCAGAATGGCAAGAAATATCCATCATTGGTCATTAATAGCCTTGAATAAGGATTTAATAAGTCATTGAATACCTTGGTGTAACTATAACCAAATAAGTAACAGATATGTTTGCAAAAATTTTGTACCATTGAAGAAAGATATTAAAGAGGATATCAGAAAACCTTTCTATCTTCATAGGTAGGTAGGATCAACAGTAAAAACAGCAATTCTACCAAACACAATCTACAGATTGAAAGCAATTCCAATCAAATTCCCAACACAATTATCTGCAGGTCTTGAAAGAACAATACTAAATTTCATTTGGCACAACAGGAAAGCCAGGATTGCCAAGACAATTTTGCTCAACAAAAGAACCACCAGAGGAATCACCATCCCATTAAACTATAGAGCTACACTTAAAACAAACAGCCTGGTACTGGCATAAAAACAGACTTGTGGATCAATGATGTTGAATTGAAGACACCTGGCATTAACACAAACACCTATGAACACCTGATCTTTGACAAATAGGTCAAAAATATTCATTGAAAAAAAGATAGTATCTTTAACAAATGATGTTGGCATAACTGGATGGTAGTTTGTAGAAAAATGCAAATAGATCCAAGCCTATCACCCTGGAAAAAACTTAAAATGGATCAAAGACCTCAACATAAAACTAATACATTGAACTTGATAGAAAAGAAAGGGGAAAATACCTTCCAATGCATTGGCACAGGTGACCACTTCCTAAATATAACACCAGTAGCATAGACACTCAGAACAACAATCAATATGTGGAACCTCCTAAAACTATTTATTTTTTTTTTTTTTTTTTTTTTT
>PVIH01029254.1:0-13955 GCA_004025045.1 Sigmodon hispidus | reverse complement strand
TAGAAACTCTCAGGGCATCCAATCCCAATAAGCCATGTGGGCACAGCTCATAGGTCCACATACACAACAGCAAACCACGCCCCAGGCTCAAGCCAAATAAGGAGTTGTTTACCAAAAGAGAGCACTCACCCACAGGGGGGTGGGTGGAGGCCGGAAATCAGCACCATCTCTAGAGTGCAGCAGCAGGCAGCTCTCTACAATGAATGCAGAGTAAATTGTGTTTGTCGAATGAAAGCTCATTAGTCACAAACCAGGACTGAGGCAAACAGAAAATGGTATGGAATTCAAAGACCTAACATGAGAAATGGTTATTTAGATTGAATAGACAAAAGAAATATGGTTATTATCTTCTCCTTCCTCTGTGTATCTCTGTCTGTCTGTCTGTCTCTGTCTGTCTCTCCCCCCTCTCTCTCTGTGTAAGTGAATGTCTGTGTATGTGTGTGTGTGTGTGTGTGTGTGTATACACCTTCGCACACCTGTAAATAGGTGCACAGTGTGTGGAGATGAGAGGTTGATATCAATTGGTCAGTTGTCTTCCTCAGTTACTCTCCACCTCATTATTTTTGAGGCATTTCCTTTCACTGAACCTGGCTAAACCAGGTGGTCAACAAGTCCCAGGGATCCTCTTGGCTCCACCTCTCCAGCACTGGAGTTACAAATATGTACTATGGCAACTGATTTTTTTTTACATGGATACTAAGGATCTGAAGTTTTTGGTGTTTATGCATCAAACATGTGGCTGGAGACATCTCCCCAGCCGTATGTATGTAACCTAGTTAATTCTTAGGTCATGTTTGTGATAGAAGGGATATTAGGTATGGCATTGATCAGCTTGTTTTGTTGGAAATTGGGAATCAGGGTTCAGAGAAATGAGCTACTTATCAAGTTGTAAGTGTAAGTGAAACAGCAAAAACTGGGATGCGAGTCTGGTTTCCTGATGCTAGGCATTGTTTCTTCCCCAAAGCAACACAGTTATGAAGCTCCTGCCAGCTCCCATTGCATATGGGGAGACACTGAGTTTCCACAGGGGTATCACTTGCCAAAGATCACACAATGAAGCTTAGCCTCAAATAATCACACACGGGCTTTTATTATTTTTATACTGATTGGCCTAGGCCCAGGCATATAATTTGCATCATATAACTCCTTGATCTGAACTCAACCCATCTTGTTCAGCCATGCGAATCAATACCTTTTCCAAACAGCATTTTTATTAAACTAGTAGATGGGACAATTATTTACAATGGAACAGAATACAATCCCCCTACACACCATGCCTGGTTTATAGAATTCTGGAGACCAAACACAGGCCTTCATCTAAGCCCTCTATGATCAGAGTTCTATCCCAGCCCAAAGTTTTCTTTTTATTTGATTTCAAGACAGAGTCTTACTTTATAACTCTGCCTG
This sequence comes from Sigmodon hispidus, assembly GCA_004025045.1. NCBI lineage: Eukaryota > Metazoa > Chordata > Mammalia > Rodentia > Cricetidae > Sigmodon > Sigmodon hispidus. The sequence continues at coordinate 12,548 of PVIH01029254.1, read as the reverse complement.
GCATGAAACTCTCTATATAGGTTAACCTGGCTTTGAACTCAGAGAGGTTTGCTTGTCTCTGCCTCCCATGATCTGCTGGGATTAAGGGCACACACCACTATGTCCACCTAAAGGGTTTTTTTGTTTTGTTTCGGTTTTTGGTTAGAAGGTGAAAATTCTGAGCTTTGGCCAAAACTGCAATGTGCTCTTGGCAAGAGTCAAGCAGAAAATAAATGTTTATACTTGTTACATCACTAGACCAGATTTCCTGGACTTGGATTCCAGTAAGCAATGTCAGCTATAGTTGCTGATGTGTTTACTTTTCTGTGGAAGAATAGTGTACCCAACAACCATTTTTGCTGTAACTGGCCAGCACCATCTCACTGTATGGAAAAATATTAAAAGACTACTAAGCAGATGCCCTTCCTGAATGATGTTGATATCCTTTGAGCTGTGCTTTCCAGTGGTTGCATATTTATGTGAAGACTGAATGAATCTCTTAGCTTATTAGTGACATTTGCATATTGGAAATGAGAAGAGAAAGAAAACCAATTTTACTGGAAATACAGTGCTGGTCTAGAGAGAAGAGCTGACTCGTGGTTAAGAGCACTCCAGAGGACCAGACAAGACTAGAGTTCCATGCCCAGAATCACACACACAGTGGCTCACAACTATTTGTAACTTCAGTTCTAGAGAATTTGATGCTTTCTAATGGCCTGTGTGGGCATCACACTTACGCATGGTGCATAGACATATATTCAGGTACGACACCCACACTTGTAAAATAATAATTTAAGAAAGATACAGTGTTTTTTTTCTCTTTTCATAAAATTTTGTATCATCCTTTTGAGTAAGCTGAAGTTCACAAAAGATCTCTAAATAGAAGGGCTAGAATGTATGTATGTAGCTCTAAAGTATAATTTTTTAAAAATATTAATTCACCATATTTAAAAATGATCAAATTGCCTAACTTGGAAGTTTATATTTATTTACCGCCCAGTTTGCAGTAGACTACGATTCAAGTAATTTTCCTCCTTCAAATTAGAGAAAGAGCACACATACAGCCTCTTTTGTCTGCCACTCACTGGCATTAGTACTCAAACATCCATTAGCAAGGCAGGCACCAAGCCATGCACAGCTCACTGCTCCCTAAGCCTGATGAACCCTCTCCTGTCTCTTCTCCTAGGTGTTCTGACCCTGCTCTGTATGAAACTGCTTATTTGATGCTGACAAGGCCACATTTGAAGGCAGGATGTAGTGCAGCATTCCTCCTAATCCAAACCCCTGTTAGCTAGAGACTCAAAGGAGGATTGAATTGTGGGTGCTCCCCAGGTTTCTGCTTGGCTATACTTTTTAATTTTGTTCTTGACACATGGAGAGCTGCCTTAGCTTCATCTTAGCAGTTAACATAACTTGAACATTTTTATCTTGCTGGTGAGTTAGAACTTCTAATATTAATTAAATTGATTAACAAAACCCTACTCTGGACAATAATGCTTTAATCCATTATGCTATTTGGCAAAGTGTAGGCTATTGCTTGTGATCAGATAGTAGTATAATCCATGGAAGTCATGCCCGAGTGTCTCTTTACCTTCTAGTGCTTGTGAACCACACCTGAGCACTGCATCAGTTGCTTATCTGATATTAGAATTTGAACTTAACCTACCGTTGCATGCGTAATATCATACTGACTAGCCTGAAATATTTTACTGCATAATTCAAATATCATACTCCTTGCTCTAGGTCCACTGAGAGATCTGTTCATTATGGTCCTTCCAGGCACTAAGTGGCCCATGATTTATTTAATTTCAAACCTTTCCAGCTCTGAGTTTCATAACCTTAAAAGCTTTCCATTCCTACATTTACCAGGTATCTCTTGTATGTTCAATATTCTCTTTCCTGGGACATCTGATAGGAAATACACTTATAATTTTGTTCTTCCTGTGATTTCTGGTCAGGTTGATATGCTTTAATATCCTGAGACATTTCCAGTAAATGACTTTGCTGACCGGTGAGCTCCTTCCATTTAATGCCAAGGTGGTGGCATTTAAGTAACCCATATGCGAGGGCAGATGTTTGCAGATTGTTTACAACACTGTTTCAGCCTGTTAGTCCTATGGTGCTGTCGAGCCTAACTATCCATGCAGAATTTGGTGCATTTATAGACTCCAAATAAAGTTCCAGCTTTGCTGTACATTCCAGTCTGTTCTTGTCAACAGCTGTTTGAAATTAAACTTTTCTAGTGTCTTAAAAAGGCATTTTATAACTTTGTAATTGGGTTTTTTTTAAAGATGTAGATTAGCATGTCTCTTTGAAGAAAAGGACATGGCTAACTAGCAGCCCTTTGAAGATTTATGTCGAGCTGAGCTGCCGATAGAGTAATTTTGTTTCTTAAAATATGATTCACAGAGTTGGAAAGTGCCTTGCTTCTTCTCTCTCCCAAGAGTACTGAAGCCAGTACTCCTCACCCAGACCCTTGCAGACACAGAAGGAAACAACTGCTCAGGTGTGTGCTCAGATTCCTGCCTATCCAGAGGCAGCCAATGCAAGCACATCAGCAACCATGGCTATTGCCAGTTTGTTGCTAATAGTCCCGCCCACAGCAGGGGGTCTCCAGGAAGCAACCTGGAGGGAGGGCTTTGACCAGATGATAGTCTACCACCTTCTCCTCACTTGTTTACTGCCTGTGATTTACTTAGTTGAGTGCCCCTGTTTTCCAGAAAAGCCATTAATCAGTGGCCTGCTTTCCAAGAGATAGCTGGCAATCACCTCACCAGGCCAGCCTTTCACTTGCTTTCTTGAGACACTTACTGCACCAGTCTTTGCAAATAAGGAGAACCATAAAACATACAGCCAAGTTTCCTTACCCTCAAGCATCTCTTTCTTTTAACTTCAGCATAGGTGATAGTCTGTAATATCTATTCCTATCCTTCATTTGATATAGTCTACTGCTCTTCAGTTTATCTTATACACTGTTTATCCTCAAGCCCAGGGTGGAGTGGTGGTGGTGGACAGTTATATATTGGTAAAAAGTTCTTTTGTTAACCCAGTACAGAAACATGGCTATCCTAAGTCAAACAGAAAAGGACGTTATTGGAAAGGCTGACTGGAGCATTCCAAGAAAGAGAAAACAAGACAAACAGTGACCGAGAAATTTTAGGGGCCATGACAGTAGTGTTTGTGAACATTTTCTCCAGGTCATTTTTACTAAAGTGAGCCAGCACAGTGGTACAGTCACTGCACAGACATGTAGATGTCTAATTCCCAGAGGAAGAAAAATGAAGTTGCAGAGGTAGACATTCATTATGGTTGTTACTTCATTCTGTACTTCTTGTGGTTTTTTCTTTTGTTGGTTTGGGGTTTTGAAATATTTATTTTTAAGGTATCTAGACATAACAAGGTTGTGTGTGTAAAGGATTAGTAAATGCTACACAGGAATTTAGGGCTGGAAGAAGGCAGAATGCCTTCCTTATTTTAGAGTTGGAGATTTAAAAAACATTTGCCTAAGGCTATTGTGTGGTGTGTGTGTGTGTGTGGTAGAGTGGTAGAGTGGTGTTGAGGTTTAGAATTTCAGACTTTGCAGCATCACAATGTTGTCCATACTGTCTTATTTGGATACTTTTTAACTTTAAGCCTGGTCCAAACCCATGGTCTGCTGATCCTAACCCATGGGTTGCTTTAATGCAATAACTACCAGAAACGTGTTCTTTCTGAGAGCCAGAAGTTATGGCCAGCTGTGCCTGTGTGAAATTAAGACCAGGGTATAGGAAACTAGAGCACAGCCATCAAGGTGCCTCAGTAAGTGCAGAGACTTACTGAGAGACTGATGACCTGTGCTGGATCCCCAAGACCTGCATGATGGAAGCAGATAACCTAATCCCACATGCCATCCTCTGACCTCATCCCATGATAGTTTACTAAACCAATGACAGCAGAAGAAAGATGCCTGGTGTAGGAGAAAACAAATAGAAAAGAAAATATACCTGAATACCATATGTGGTTCTTGGTTTATATCTGCTGCAAATAAATGAAGACCAAGAGAACTTTTTGAAAAGAAAATTCTAAAACTCTATTATTTACTGTATTTGATAATTCTATAAGGTGTAACAGCAACACTGTGGTTATGTTTTAAAAATATCCATAATTTGAAGAGATTCAGAGTGCAGTACAGGCGTGCAGTGGCATGATGGTTGGAATTTATTTGTTCAAGAGGCTCAGCCAATGGGAAGGCGTAGGGGATAGAAGTAACTGTGGTATCTAGTTAAGGGAGAAGATACACTAAGGTCATCTTCCCACACCGAGGGCAGAGTAGAGGGTGCTGTGGGTGAAATGTCTTTTCCCTTTGCTCTGTGTTGGTCAGTTGGGAAAACCAAGTAATTTCAACATGAGGAAACCAAGCCACAGAGAGCTCTGAAGTGGCTGGAACAATCTACTTGTGTCTTTATCACGGTCAAAACATCACTGCTGCCGTCACAGCCCTCTGTCTCAAACCTGCTGGGAATGCCACTGATAGACTCTTTTTAGCCACCGGCAAATTCCCTCCTGCCTGCACAGAGTTATTAATTTTCACTTTCCTGCCTTGAGACCACAGGGAGGGAGGCTACAACCTCCTCTCTTGGCTTTTCTCTTATAGAATCAGGTCTCCAAGAGTGTGCTACTTATGAAGCTGTGGGATATAGGCAAAGGAGGTTAATATATTTCTACCCACTCCTTGATTAGGGCTGCTTCTGGGCCCTGGGGAAGCAAATGTTTGGGCAGCATTGCTGAGGTTTGATTGACAGGTGTACCCAAGGTTTCATTCCATGGATTTTTACCAGGGGACAGTAGTTGTTTCTCTTGAGCTATGAGGCTCTGGACATCAGGCTAAAGAAGCTCCCTTTTGTCATGTGGGGAATTTATACAATGTCTCCAATCCTGAGTCTTTGCTGAACACTAGGGGAGCAGCAGGGAGGAAGCCCAGCCTCTGTACCTGAACACAAGAACATTTGAATGTCTTTATGAGGAAGATAAAGACCTCTCTTGTACCTCTAGCTGGTACATCTAAATAATCTTGCCTTTGCTCTCTTGTGTAGTAGAAATTTCTGGTCCAGCCTAGCCCTCAGATCTGGACCAGCAGTCTTGAATAGACTGCCCACTGCTGCTTGGTCCCAAATAATCACACAATGTCTTTGTTTGGCCTATGCCTTAAGTTTACTGCTAGCCTAGCTTTCGAATATTAACCCATTTCTATTAATCTTTGTCTTGCCATGTGGCTTGTGGCTTACCCGAGTTCCTTTACAACTTGCTGTTTTGGTGACAGCTCACAGAGTCTCCCTCTGACTTCACCCTCTTTCCCCTTTATCTGTGCTTCTAAGATGCCTTGCCATAGGCCAAAACACTTCCTTTATTATCCAATGATAATTCATAGCATACAGAAAGACATCCCACATCACTTCCCCTTTCTGTCTAATCCCATCCTTACAAAATTGCCTCCACTCAACTCCATGGAGACTTCCTCTTTTCTCATTTGAATGAAGCTGTTTGATTTTTGCAGACAGGCTCTGTGTTGTTGGTTTTCAGGTGTCTGGCATCCTGAACACTCCCTGGAGCATGATAGATGATCAGTGCATGTTCCACTTAAATAGCAGAAAATCATTTCTTCCTTATCCTGCTTTGCTTGGCCTTTATAAAATTCTTGTGGTGGGTTGAGGGGGTCACTTTCTTTTTACATGGGAAACTCATTTGTAATCATGAATTCCTGAGGTCCTCCAGGGTCTAAGAAATGATGGGACATGGGCAGCCAGTGGCAAACCAGAAATAGTTTCTGAACTGCAGTGGCTTTAGAGTCTGTCCACTGGATGAAGCTGATTTTCTCCTATAGCATTTGTGTCTGCATTTGGCTCTTTCCAGAAACCAGGATTCCAGCTGCTGATGCTATTGCTAAACTGACTTTGTATATGTGATGATTATAATTACAGTATTTAGTCATCTATTTTATGCTACACACACACACAGGTGTTTGAGAGAGTTCTACCATGTATCCTAGGTGGGCCTTGAATGCATTGTGTATTCATGCAGGCGTGAAACGCATAACAGTCCATATGTCAGAGCTTCTAAAGCTCTAGGAGTACATGTACCACCAAGCCTTAGGAAGACAGTTCTCTTTATGAACCAGCCTTTGTGAGGATGGTAAAGGTTATGTGAACAAATGCTGAAAATGGGGAGAATTTCAAGCAGTTTACTTGTCTAGTTTAGGAACCCCATCAACATTTGTAGGTCCAGTGGGTACTACCCTTTGATGGTTACCTTAATTTTATTAAAGTCTTCACATTCTTTCCCTTGCAAAAGTATGTTTTATTTGACAACAATTGGAATCTTTTAGCCTTTATCTCACCAATGGTGATGTGTTAGAGGGGTATTTTTTTTTTTTTTGACAATCAAAAAAATAAAGCAGCAAGAAGCAACTACAAGTTTTATTTTAGAATGTTTTATACAACCTTCCAAGAATGGTAAAATTCCCATAGAATAATGAATGAAGATGCCTCAAAGGCAAGACAGTGCCCTGTGAAAAGTAGAGCTATGGCTTTCCAAGCTCAAAACTAAGATCCAAATTACTCTTTAGTCAAAGGACCCATGTCTAGGCAGAAGCAAATAAGAGTAGATTTTTAATCATAACTACATATTGAACCTTTCTAGTGCTGATCTCAGATGGAAGCATCCTCTTCACTAGAGGTGAGTACTTGTTGCCTCAACTGCTAATTTGCAAAGACACAGAAAGCACTTGCTGTACCCATTGTCTGGCTCTGGATCAGGAACAAGTCTCAACTAGAGATGGGGGATATGGGAGGGTAGCTAGGAGAGATGGCGGATATGGGAGGGTAGCTAGGAGAGACTGGGGGAAGAAAGGGAGAGGGAAGTGAAGTGGTTCTATTTAAATTAAAACATATAAAAATTAAGGCTATAATATATCATTGCTAACTATATTTACCTTGGTGAATAATAGGTCTGTGATGGCAGCTTATGAAGAGTTCACATAGGAACTTAACCACACCCTTGGTCTTTCCATGTCTGTCTTGTTTATAACACAGTGTGATATTCTTTAGCTTCTTTTATGTTGTTGCAAGTAGAAGGGGCTCAGTATTTTTTAAGATCAGTAGCACTCCACTGTGTGTACATATGTGGCTTTTTGTTTCTCTCTACCTCACCACTGATACATGATGACTTTCTGAATGCTGTGAATATCATTGGTCAATAAAAGGACTGTTTTGATCTATGGCAAGGCACCTTCAAAGCAGGTAGGAAATTCGAGCATAGATAAAGTGGAAGGAAGACAGAGTCAGGGCAGATAAGCTATCCAGCTTCCAAAGGAGCACTATGTAAAGAAATTCAGGTAAGCCACAGACTACGTGGCAGGAAAGATGAATAGAAATGGGTTAAGATGCAAGAGCTAACTAACAATATGCCTGAGCCATCGGCCAAGCAGCATGTAATCAATATAAGCACCTGTGTGTTTCTGTGGGACTGTGAGTCTGAGGATTGGACCACAGGCCAGACAGGCCAGAAACTTATTTTTATACCCTACTGATGGAAAATAAGATCCCTTCCATACCTTGGATATTGGAAACAGTGCTAATGTAAGCACATGTGTGCAGACATCTCTTCTGCATGCCAGCATGTTGGTTTCCTTGGATAAGTGCCAAATAATGAGATTGTTGCATTAGAATGTGATTTTACTCTAATATTTTCTAAACTGTTTTGTATAGAGTCTGTACTATTTTACATTCCTCCCAACAAGGTTACTTTTTAGTCACATAGTAATTAGCACATGCTGTATCTTGGTATTTTGATAACAGCTACTTAAATTGGGTTAAGGTGATATCTCAATGAGATTTTGACTTTTTTTTCCCCTGATAGTCTGTTAAACATCTTTTAATATAGCCCTTTTCCATTTGTATGTATTTTTTTCAGCAGTTCTTAATCAGGCATATTCTATTTACTTTGAATGTAATTATGTATGTGATTGAATTTACATCTTTTTTTAATTTAAAGTTTGCATGCAAAGTAATGGGCTTTATTTTGATACATATGTCATTATGCTTTTGTTCTCATTTACTAATCTCCCCATGATCCTCTGTTGTATTAGGTTTCTGGTTAGGACTGTCGAGTCTAGCTTCAAGGTTGAGACCCACTGTCCCACAGAATCACACAGATGCTTATATTATTTTTATGCTGATTGACCAAGGGCTCAGGCATATAACTTGCTAACTCTTTACCCTTAAACTAATCCATGAATCTTATCCTGTTCAGCCATGTGGCTCCTTACCTTTGCTTAGAATAGCATTTCAGCTGGCAACTCATTTGGCTCTCTCTGGCATCTCTGCTCTGCTCTTCCTGTTCCCAGACTTTTCCTATTCTGGTAGCTCCACCCACTTCCTGTCTGCCTTCAGCCAATCAATGTTTTTAATTAAACTAGTATGCAGGACAGTTATTTACAATGTAGTAACATAATCCCACTACAATCCTCTTTCATCCCCTCTACCCATCTCTTTCTGGTCTTCTTCCTTCCCCTCTAGTATTCCCTCCTTATGTTTTAATATCATATATATTCTGTCAATGTTTTCTTCCTCCAGTTCCCTTAAGATCCCTGTTTTCTTAATATCTCATATATTTTTTGTTTCTCATCCCTTTTTTATTTTCTTGTATCAAAACAGTGTTTGTGTGTGCGCGCACGTGTGCGTGCGCGCTCTGTACCTATGTTTGTATAAATGTATGTGCCTATGAGTACCTGAGACCATAGGAGGATGTTGTAAATGGTTCTGTTCTGGCCCAGACTTTCTGGGCCTGGACCACAGGTCTGATCTCACTCTTAGCCTTGCTTAGATTTAAATAATTACATATAGGCTTATATTATTTTTATGCTGATTAATTTAGGATTTGGGCATATAGTTTGTTAGTGCTCACTCTCAGTTTAACTTATCTTGTTCAGCCATGCAATGTGGTACCTTTTTTTAGAGCAGCATTTTAGTTTTGTGTGTGTGTGTGTGTGTGTGTGTGTGTGTGTGTGTGTGTCTTCTGCCATCTCCTCATTGTGTCTGTCGTCACTCTCTCTGGCAGCTCTCTGGCATCTGCCTTTGCTTTTTTATTTGTACTTAGAGTTTTTTTAACCTGGTAGCCCCACCGACACTTTCTGTCTGCCCTTTGGCCAATCAGCTTTTATTAAATGCATAGGCAGGACAAATATTTATAACATTATTAGCATAATCACATAATAACAGGAGGACACTGAGTATCTTACACTATCACTCTCTTCTTTGTTTTCTCAAGAATGTATTTCACTGAGTCTGGAGCTAGCCTCGTGATCACCAAACCTCAGGGGCCCTCCTGTCTCCATCCACAATCCTGGAATAATGAGTACAGTTCCACCTGGCTTTTATGTACATGCTAGAAATTCCAATTTAGGATCTTAATGCTTCTATAGCAAGCACTTTTAACTCATTGATCCATCATTCCTGTCTCATAAACAATTCTTAATCTTAATTTTCTATGTTGATTTTTAAACTATATTTTCAAGTTAGTTTGGTATACAGTTGTTAAGTAGCATATAACTGCCTCAGTGTAATTCCATTTCCTATCTCACCATGTATACAACTCTTCTTACATATTGTGTGTGTGTTTAAAAGAATTTGGAGAGCAGAAATGAAAATAATTTTTTATATTGATCGATTCACATTTCCATCTTGCTATGGATTCAAGCAGAGATAATCCAAACAAATTTAGCCATACAGATAGGAATCCATCATTTAGCAAGGCTCTAATAGTTGTGTAGGCATTTACCACTAGACAAGGAAGAAAGCAAAAGCAATGAGGATGGGCCTCTTGGGTGGCATCCTACTGCGGTCTCTGACTCCCAGTGTTGACTGCTCTCTGACACGTGGCTGCTGCAGCTGTTCTGTTAGCTTGTTTTTATTGGAAGATTGATGGCTAGTCCCCTTCCTCTACTTCGGTTCTGCTTTCAGATGACACTAATTATACTGCTCATTGTGGTCTGAAGTATGTAATATGGCATTCCCTGGGGTCTTGTTGGAAGTGCAGGCTTCCAGGCCCACCCAGGGATTTAGAATCAGGACAGCTATCCAACAAAATTCCTAAGTAATTCTCATATTCTTAAAATGTGTAAAGCATTAAAGTTAGAAGACCTTTTGACACTCATCTCAGTTCAATAATTGTATGATTCAGTGAAGTTATTATGGGTGTGTCTATATGCACAGTGGCTTTTAGTGTAGGTATATAAATAAGTCTGTGTGTGTGTATATGCGTGTGTACGTACTTACAACGTGCACACATAATAAGACTTCCTTAAGCCTCAGAGATTAATTATTACCTCTTTCCAAATTCATACCTGTGATTGCTCATACAATCCAAGGACACATATGCTGTTTGTAAGGAATTATTTCTGATGGATATCTGGAATAAGAGGAAAGACTGGTGTAGCGTGTATCTCGGAGGCGTTGTTTACAGTGCGCGCCCACGCGCGCTGGAGCGCGCGGCGGCAGCGAAAGCGCGGCGACTGGATTTTTCTTTTTGTTACAATGTTTCTCTTTTTCTCTTCTCCTGTGTTTTCATTGTCAGATAATCTTTTCAAAATTTGAAAAAATGATTCGTGTGAAAAAATACATGTAGTGAGAAGTTATAAAGCTTAACTAGCTCATTAAAAAGAGAATGACCAGCAAAGTGAAGACTGTTTAAAAAGAACATCTGCATGATTAGTGTAGGACAGCTAAGGAGAGAATACCAAGGACAAATGCAACACTGCACAAAACAAGTGTCCTTTGCTCTTGGGTAGTAACCTGCTGCATTTGTATTTAATAAAAGTATTTCACCATTTCCATCTTATACTAGTTATTTGTAACTCCACAGTCTGGTGTCTTCCTTAAAAGTAACTTGTAACTCACAACAGGAAAACCCAGAGAGTTAGACAGCCTTTCATTTGAGTCTTTCAGACACTGCTCTCGAGTGAGGTTCACACAATGTGATTTCATCCGTCTACCTTATTCCAGCATTCTAGAAATGTTTTCATAATGCTAAGTATACCATGTTTAGAGAAGTGAGAATGTTTCCCAGGCAAAAGAAAAGAAAGAAAAAACCAATATGTTTCTAATATCAAATTAGCTTACACGTCAATCCTACTTGGGATCTTTCATAGAATTCTGGACTTTAATAGAAATGGCAATGTTGATTTTTTAATGTTTTATTTATTTATATTTTATGTGTATTAGTGTTTTGCTGCCATGCATGCTTGTGTACTTTGTACATAAAGCTCCTGCAGAGGACAAAAGAAATGGTGGGTTCCCTGTGATTGTAGTTACAGGTGACAGTGACCTACCATGTGGGTGCTGAGAATTGAATCCAGGTTCTCAGGAAGAGCAGCCAAGGCTCTTAACCACTGAGCCAACTGTCCAGTCCCCAGTGGTGATATGTTAAATTTTTTGTTGAATTCTCTATTCTTCTGCTAAGACTGTAAGCACCATGAGAACAGGAGCATGAGGGTTATTTTCCTCTGTGTTTTCAGATCTCTGAGGAGAACCTAGTAGACAGGAAGCACCCATAGAAAGTGCTTCTTTGTGGGTGAATGACAGATCTCAGCGCAAGTGAGTCTGCAGGAAAACACAAGTCCAGGTGGTGGATTCAGAGCAGGTGCAGCAACCACTGGGGAATGCTTGCTGGTCAGCTTGTCCATGCTTATTTCAGTGAATGGCCAGCTCAGCTTTTCTTTTTACATAGCTTGGATTGAAGACTGTTCTTTTTTTTTAAATTTATTTTGTATTTATCAAGAAAAACAGTAAAGTGAATTTAAAATGTTGATAAGTTAACAATAACTATGAAGAAGATAAAAATCGTAAGTATGACTCATCAAGGGTGATAATGCAAATAAGATTACTACATATATATTTACTTTGTGTTCAGCTTTCCCTCTGAATTTTTTCTTTTTCATCCCTGTATATCCTTATTCAAGGTCCCTTGCCCCTCCTGCCACATCAGGTCATTTTTTCTTCTCCACAACTCCCCATCCCCTCCCTGGGCAGAGAGCAGACAGTCCTATGGTCCCACTGACCCAATAATGCTTAGTTCACTCTCCACTCCTGGCAAATTCAGTTTTGTCTACCCTCCCTCAAGAGTGAGTCAGGTGTTCCTGTAGGGGGAGTGGGGTCCGAAGGGTCAGTCCAGTGTGTTTCTGATCCCAAGCTGTTCTGTGGTCATGGTTTGCAGCCTGGGCATGCTTGGCTTTTTTCTTGTTTGTTTGTTTAGAGACCACTAATGAGTGAGTACATCCCCTGCTTATCTTTCTGAGAATGTGATACCTTGCTCAGGAGGATATTCTCCAAATCCATCAATTTGCCTGCGAATTTTAGGATATCATTTTTTCTTACTGCTGAGTAGTATTCCATTGTGTAGATGTACCACAGTTTGTTAATCCATTCTTCAGTTGAGGGACATCTAGGTTGTTTCCAGGTTCTTGCTATTACAAATAATGCTGCTATGAACATAGTTGAGCTAATACCTTTGGAGTGTGAATGTGCCTCTTTAGGGTA
>PVIH01029253.1:0-13956 GCA_004025045.1 Sigmodon hispidus | reverse complement strand
TGCAAATGGATTTCATAGATATCTACAGAACCTTCCACCCAAAGGCAAAGGAATATACATATTTCTCAGCTCCTCATGGAACTTTCTCCAAAATTGACCACATAATTGGTCATAAAGCAAATATCAGCAGATACAAAAAAGTGGAAATAATCCCTTGTAACATATCGGACCATCAGGGCCTAAAGTTAGAGTTCAACAATATCAAAACCCAAAGAAAGCCTACCAACTCATAGAAACTAAACATCAATCAGTTGAACCATCTCTGGGTCAAGGAAGAAATTAAGAAAGAAATCAAAGTCTTCCTAGAATTCATTGAAAATGAATCTACAACATACCCAAAATGGGGGACACAATGAAAGCAGTCTTAAGAGGAAAATTCGTAGCGCTAGATGCCTATATGAAAAACCTTGAGAAATCCCACACTAGAGACTTAACAGCGCAGCGGAAAGTCTTAGAACAATTAAAAGCAAACTCACCTAGAAGGAGTAGACAGCAGGAAATAATCAACTTAGACCTGAAATCAATACAATTGAAACAAAAAGAACAATACAAAGAATCAATGAATCTAAGAGTTGGTTCTTTGAGAAAGTCAACAAGATAGATAAGCCCTTAGCCAAACTAATCAAATAATAGAGAGAGAGTATCCAAATCAAAAAAATCAGAAATGAAAAGGGGGACATTACAACAGACACCCAGGAAATACAGAGAATTATCAGGTCATATTTTCAAAATCTGTATTCCACAAAAATGGAAAGCCTAGAAGAAATGGACAGCTTTCTGGACAGGTACCATCTTCCAAAATTAAATGAAGATCAGATTAATTACCTAAACTGGCCTATAACCCTTAAGCAAATTGAAGCTGTCATTAAAAACCTCCCCAAAAATAAAAGCCCTGGTCCAGATGGTTTCAGAGCCGAATTCTACCAGACATTCAAAGAAGAATTACTACCATTACTCCTCAAACTATTTCACACAGTAGAAACTGAAGGAATATTGCCAAATTCTTTTTATGAGGCCACAATCACCCTAATACCCAAGCCACTCAAAGACAAAACAAAGAAGAAGAATTACAGACCAATTTCCCTCATGAATATTGATGCAAAAATTCTCAACAAAATCTTGGCAAACTGTATACAAAAATGTTTAAAAGATATCATCCACCATGACCAAGTAGGCTTCATCCCAGAAATGCAGGGCTGGTTTAACATACGAAAAATTGTAAATGTTATCCATCATATAAACAAACTAAAGGAACAAAACCACATGATCATATCCTTAGATGTGGAAAAAGCCTTTGACAAAATCCAACAACCCTTTATGATTAAAGCCCTGGAGAGATCAGGAATAGAGGGCGAATACCTAAATATAATTAAGGCGATATACACGAAGCCAACAGCCAGTATCAAACTTAATGGAGAAAAACTCAAAGCAATCCCACTAAAATCAGGAACTAGACAAGGATGTCCTCTCTCCCCTTATCTATTCAATATAGTTCTCGAAGTTTTAGCTAAAGCAATAAGGGAAGGAAAAGAGATTAAGGGCATACAAATTGGAAAAGAAGAAGTGAAACTATCTCTATTTGCAGATGATATGATTGTATACATAAGTGACCCACAAAATTCTTCCAATGAACTGCTACAGCTGATAAACACCTTCAGCAATGTAGCAGGATACAAGATAAACTCAAAGAAATCAGTAGCCCTTCTATACGCTAAAGATAGAAGAGCTAAAAAAGAAATAAGGGAAACATTTACCTTCATATTAGCTGCAATTAGTATTAAATACCTTGGAGTAACTATAACCAAAGAAGTAACAGACCTATTTGACAAAAATTTTAAATCATTGAAGAAAGAAATTGAAGAGGATATCAGAGAATGGAAAGCTCTCCCATGTTCCTGGATTGGTAGGATCAACATACTAATAATGGCAATTCTACCAAAGGCAATCTACAGATTCAATGCACTGCCTATCAAAATCCCAACACAATATTTTTTGGACCTTGAAAGAACAATACTCAATTTCATTTGGAATAACAGGAAAGCCAGGATTGCCAAAACAATTTTACTCAACAAAAGAACCTCAGGAGATATCACCATCCCTGACTTCAAGCTATACTATAGAGCTACAATAATAAAAAAAAGCCTGGTACTGGCATAAAAACAGAATTGTGGACAAATGGAATGAAATTGAGGATCCAGACATTAACCCAAAAACCTATGAACACCTGATCTTTGACAAAGAGGCCCAAAACATTCAATGGAAAAAAAGATAGTATATTTAACAAATGTTGTTGGCATAACTTGAAGGAATTATGTAGAAAAATGCAAATAGATCCAAGCCTGTCACCCTGCACAAAACTCAAATCCAAGTGGAACAAAGACCTCAACTTAACCCCAACCACTTTGAATTTGATAGAAAAGAAAGTGGGAAATACACTTCTACAAATTGGCACAGGCCACCACTTCCTAAATATAATACCAGTGGCATAGGCACTAAGACCAACAATCAATAAGTGGGATCTCCTGAAGCTGGGAAGCTTCTGCAAAGCCCAGGACACTGTCAATAGGAAAAAACGCTAGCCTAGAGAATGGGAAAAAATTTTCACCAACCCTACAAGTGATAGAGGACTGATCTCTAAGGTATATAAAGAGCTGAAGAATTTAGAGCCCAAAATCTTAAATAACCCTATCAGAAAATGGGGTTCAGATCTAAAAGGGAATTCTCAGCAGAGGAACTACGAATGGCTGAAAGGCACCTGAAAAAGTGTTCTTCATCTTTAGCCATCAGAGAAATGCAAATCAAAACAACTTTGAAATACCACCTAACACCTGTTAAACTGGCTAAGATAAAAGGCACAGATGACAGCCTATGCTGGAGAGGATGCGGAGCAAGGGGAACACTCCTCCATTGTTGGTGGGAGTGTAAACTTGTTCAGCCACTTTGGAATACAATATGGAGGTTTCTCAGAAAATTGAGAATAAATCTCCCCAAGGACCCAGCAATACCACTTCTGGGTGTTTACCCTAAAGAGGCACATTCACACTCCAAAGTTATTAGCTCAACTATGTTCATAGCAGCATCATTTGTAATAGCAAGAACCTGGAAACAACCTAGATGTCCCTTAACTGAAGAATGGATTAACAAACTGTGGTACATCTACAAAATGGAATACTACTCAGTAGTTTGAAAAAATGATATCCTAAAATTCGCAGGCAAATGGATGGATTTGGAGAATATCCTCCTGAGCGAAGTATCACAAACTCAGAGAGATAAGCAGGGGATGTACTCACTCACTAGTGGTCTCTAAACAAACAAACAAGAAAAAAGCCAAACATGCCCAAGCGGCAAACCACAACCACTGAACAGCTTGGGATCAGAAACACCCTGGACTGACCCTTCAAACCCCAGTCCAACGATAGGAACATCTGATTCACTCTTGAGGGAGGGGGGACAAAACTGGATTTGGCCAGGAGTGAAGACTGATCCAAGCATTATTGGGTCAGTGGGACCATAGGACTGTGTGCTCCCTGCCCAGGGAGGGGATGGGCAGTTGCAGAGAATAAAAATGACCAGATATGGTGGGAGGGGGAAGGGATCTTGAATAAGGATATACAGGGATGGAAAAAAAAATCAGAGGGATAGCTGAACACAAAGTAAATATATCTGTAGCAATCTTATTTGCATTTCCACCCTTGATAAGCCATGCTTATGATTCTAATCCTCTGTATAGTTAGTTAACTCTTCCGCATTTTAAATTCTTTTTACTGTTTTTTTGATAAATACAAAATAAAGAAGGAAAAAAAATAACTTCTGATAGCATCAGCATCTCTGACTTCAATATCTAGTGTAGGGGGTACCTACAGTAACAAAAGCAACTTGCTATTTCAGATATAAAAACAGATATGTGGATCAATATAATTTAAATGAAGATTCTGTCAATAATCAACACATTTATGAAAACCTAATTTTGACAACAGAAAAAAAGAAAGCATCTTCAACATATATTGCTAGCATCATTGGATAGTGAAATATAGAAGAATGCATATAGATCCACATCTATCACCCTGCACAAAACTCAAGTCCACATAGATCAAAGGCTCAACATAACGCCAGTCACAGTAAACCTGATAGAAAAGATAATTGCAATTAGTTATGAATGCATTGGGATCAGGAGACTATTTCCTAAGTATAACACCAGTAGCACAAACACTGAGAGTAAGAACTAATAATTGGGATCCCCTGAAACTGATAAGAGGCATGAGTAAGGCATGAGTCATAATTACTAACACAAAATGAGAGCCTATAGAATGGGAAAAGATCTTCACAAACTCTGCAATGTACAAAAAGCTGATATTTAAAACATATAAAGAACTCAAGAAATTGAAGATCAAAGAAACCAAAAAATTCAATCTAAAAATGAGACAAAGCTACATAAAGAATTCTTACCATAAGAATCTCAAATGGCTGAAAGACAGCTAAAGAATTCCTCAACATTCTTAGCCATCAGGACAATGCAAATCAAAACAATTCTGAGATACTACTTTTCAAAAAAGCTAAGATCAAAAACTTTGATTACAGCATATGCTTGAAGGAGATGTGGAGTAAGCAGAACACACCTTTATTGCTGATGGGAATTTAAACTTGTACAGCCACTTTGGAAAACAGTATGGTTATTTATTTGGAAACCTGGGGATCATTCTACCAAATGATCCAGTAATATCACTCTTGGGCATATACTGAAAGGATGAATATTCTTACCACAAGAACATTTGCTCTGCTATGCTCATAACAGCATTATTTGTAACAGCCAGAAACTGAGAATAAGCTAGACTCCTCTTCACTAGAGAATAGATATTTTAAAATATGTGGTACATTTATACAATCGATTACTAGTCAGAAGCAAACAATAACAACAAAATGACACCCTGAAATTTTCTGGCATACAAGTAGAAGTAGAAAATTCTTTCTGAATGGGGTAACATGGACACAAGGAGACAAATATGGTATTTCGTCACTCATAAGTGGATTTTAGAAGTAAAGCAAAGGATAATCAGAATATAATGCACAACCCCTGAGATAGCTAACAAGGAGAAACTTAAGAGACACATCCATGTATCCCCCATGGAAGGGGAAATAAAGAAGATCTCCTGAGTAAATTGAGACCATAGAGGGGAGGGAACAAAGGTAGGTAGGAAAAGAACATGAGGGAAGGGGATGGTTGAGTTGGTGGAGGTGCTGAGTGTGAGAAAAACAAAATAGAGTGAGCCATTGTAGGTTTAGAGAGAAACCTGTTGTTAGGGAAACACCCAAGAAACCACAAAGATGACCTAGATAAAACTCCAAGAAATAGTGGAGAGGGTGCATAAACTGGCCTTCCCTTATACTCAAACTGATGACCACTGTTTGTCATTATAGAACCTTTATTCAGCAACTGTTGGAAGCAAACACAGAGATCCACAGCTAAGCACTGAACTGTTCTTCCAGTCTAGGAAGCCGGGCTAATGGGAGCTCATTGACTCTGAATTGATATCTGGGGAACATGCTTGGAACTAAACTAGGCCCTCTGAATGTGGATGGCAGTCTAATAGCTTGGGCAGTTTGTGGGGCCTCTGGCACTGAAACTAAAATATATTACTGATGCACAATCTGGCTTTGTGGAGCCTATCCTCTATGGAGGAACATCTTGCTCAACTTCAATACCAGGGTGTTGGCTGATCCTGTATCAACTCAATATGCCAGACTATATTGACTGTTTCAGGAAGTACTTACCCACTCTGAGGAGTGGATGAAGAAGATAGGGAGAAGCTAATGGGTGACTGAGAACAGGGTAGGGAGAGGGAACAGTGGTCAGTGTTTTTAAAAATTATAAAATAAAAAATGAAAATATTCAAATCTTTGAAATAGAAAATGTAAAAGATTTTAGGATATGGAAATACTTTCAATACTCATAGACTCTTAACTATGTTTGACATAATTAAACATGACCTTTCTTTTTTTTAACAAAAATATCTTTTTTCCATTATTAATATTATTATTATTATTATTATTGTTATTAGTATTACTACTATGAACAAAGAAGTCACACTTTCTAACCTTGTATATTCTTATTCAAGGTCCCTTCCCCCACCTACCACATGAGGTCATTATTTCTCCACAAATCCCCATCCCTTCCCTGGGCAGGCTGCAGGCAGTCCCATGGTAACACTGCCCCAATATTGTTTAGTTCAGTCTCCAATCCTGGCAGATGTAATTTTCTCCCCTCTCCCACAAGAGTGAGTTGGGTGTTCCTCTAGGGGGATTGGGTTCCAAGGTGTCAGTCCAGGGTGTTTCTGATCCCAAGCTGTTCAGTGGTTGTGGTTTGCAGCTTGGGCATGCTTTGATTTTTCTTGTTTGTTTGTTTGTTTGTTTAGAGTCCACTAATGAGTGAGAATATCCCCTACTTATCTTTCTGAGTTTGTGATACATCACTCAGTAGGATATTCTCAAAATACATCCATTTGCCTGCAAATTTTACGATATCATTTTTTCTTACTGCTGAGTAGTACTCCATTGTGTAGATGTACCACAGTTTGTTAATCCATTCTTCAGTTGAGGGACATCTAGGTTGTCTCCTGGTTCTTGCTATTACAAATAATGCTGCTATAAACATAGTTGAGCCTTTGGAGTGTGACTGTGTATCTTTAGGGTATACATCCAGAAGTGGTATTGCTGGGTCCTTGGGGAGATTGATGGACCTATTTGACAAAAATTTTGAATCACTGAAGAAAGAAATTGAAGAGGATATCAGAAAATGGAAAGCTCTCCAATGTTCCTGGATAGGTAGTATCAACATAGTAAAAAGGACAATTCTACCAAAGCAATCTACAGATTCAATGCACTGTCCTTCAAAATCCCAACACAATGTTTTTTGGACCTTGAAAGAATAATACTCAATTTCATTTGGAATAACAGGAAAGCCAGGATTGCCAAAACAATTTTACTCAACAAAAGTACCTCAGGAGGTATCACCATCCCTGACTTCAAGCTATACTATAGAGCTACAGTAAGAAAAAGAGCCTGATACTGGCGTAAAAACAGACTTGTGGATCAATGGAATAGAATTGAGGATCCAGACATTAACCCAAAAACCTATGAACACCTGATCTTTGACAAAGAGGCCCAAAATATTCAATGGATAAAAGATAGTATATTTAACAAATGGTGTTGGCATAGATGGATGGAAGTGTGTAGAAAAATGCAAATAGATCCGAGCCTGTTACCTTGCACAAAACTCAAATCCAAGTGGATCAAAGACCTCAAAATAAACATGACCTTTCTATGCAATGCATTTTACACATTCAATGCACTAACTTTTAGAATATCTTTTTTTCGTTTTTTTTATTATGAATAAAGTCATTTTTTTATCCATATATACCCATGTTCAAATTCCCTTATCCCTCCCACCCCTCCAACCCCTCCCAGTTACTCTTTCTTCTTCTGATCTCTTTATCTCCTCCCCAGCAAGGGCAGGAGGTCCCAAGGTCCCAAGGTGGCTTAATTCAGCATCCATTCCTGGGAGATACACTTTCCTCACCCCAACATCAAGACTGGGTCTGGTGTTCCTCTGGAGGGAATGGGCTCCAAGGTGCTGGTCCAAGGTCTCTCAGATGGCAAGGTGTTCAGTGGTTTTTGTTTGCAGCTTGGGCATGTTTTGCTTTTTACTTTTTGTCTAAAGTCCACTAATGAGTGAGTACATACCCTGCTTATCTTTCTGGGTTTGTGATACCTCACTCAGGAGGATTTTCTCCAAATCCATCCATTTGCCTGCAAATTGTAGGAGATCATATTTGCTTACAGCTAAGTAGTACTCCATTGTATGGATGTATCACAGATTGTTAATCTTTTCTTTAGGTGAGGGGCATCCAGGTTTTTTCCTGGTTCTTGCTGTTACGAATAATGCTGCTATGAACATAGTTGAGCTAATGCCTTTGGAGCATGAATGTGCATTTTAAGGGTATATACCCAATAGTGGTATTGCTGGATCCTTGGGGAGATTCATTCCCAGATTTCTGAGAAACTGCCATACTGCATTCCTGAGTGACTGAATAAGCTTACATTCCCATCAACAATGGGAGAGTTTTCCCCTTGCTCCAAAACCTCTCTAGCATAGGCTGTCATCTGTGTCTTTTTTCTTAGCCAATCTGACGGAATTTAAATGCAGTTCTTCTCAGATCATGATAGAAAAAATTATCAGCTTTATATATAAATATAAAAATCCCAGGATATTTAATACAATACTGGATAATAAAATAATCTTCTGGAAGTATACTATTTCCTGTTTTAAGTTGTAATAAAAAGATATAGTCATTAAAAACAACAGGGTGTTGGCACATAACATATATGTTGATAAATGGAATTGAACTAAAAGCCCAGACACAAATTCACATACCTATGTACAACCTGATTTGGGTAAGTCAAAAGTGCACACTGGATGATAGAATTTTCAACAAGGATGTTTGTTTAAATGGATATTGTACGTAGAGTAGTGAAAATATATCCATGCCCATCACATTGTACAGAAATAAATTCCAAATAAATCAAAGATCTCAACATAAAACTAGATACACTGAACCTGATAGAAAGGAAAGTAGAGAATAGCAAAAGGTTCTGAAATTTACAGTTAGTACATGATCTAAGGACAACAGATCATTAATGACACATTATGAAACTGAGAAAGTCAGTAAAGCAAAGGAAGGTTTCATTTATACAAAACAGCAGCCTACATAATAGAAAAGTGTTTTTATAAAGTACATATTAGATCAAGAGATTATACCAAAAATATTCAGGGAACTCCAAAGAATAGATATCAAAAAAACTAATAACTCAATATAAATAAGCGGTGCAGATCTAAAGAAAATTCTCAAAAAGGAGAATAAAATAGCCAAGCAATATTTAACATAATTGGCAATTAGGTAAATGCAAATAAATCCAAATTACTTTGAGGTTTTTTATAATACATATCTGAAAAAATGTAATAAGAGACAGATAAGAAAGAAAAAATGCAAGTCTGAGAGGAAAGGGAAGACACCAAGATAATCATTTTCTCAAACTCACCATTATCATAGCTTATACAAACTCACAGAGACTGAAGTAACATACAAAGGATATGCACAGATCTAAGTCCTGTGCACATATATCATGACTTTCAGTTTAGTGCTTTTATTGAATTATTGTGTGTGTGAATGAGTTGGTGTCTGATTCTTGAGCATTTTCTTAAGATCTTTATCTTCTAATTTTTGTTTTGTTAAATATCAATATGTCAGTTTTGATTTGTTTTATTTGATTATACTCACCTATAATCCATTTTTTTCATGGCATTTTTTTTATTTACCTTAGGTTTTTTTTGTCATTATATGTTATTTATTTATTTATTTATTTTAAATAAAGTCTAATTTTTTTTATCCATGTGTCCACTTGTTCAAACTCCCTTCCTCCTCCCACACATCGCAGTCATTCTCTCTTCTCCCCATTTCCTTATTTCCTCCCCAGCAAGGGCAGGAGGTCCCAATGTCCAAAGTGGTTAAGTTCACCATCCATTCCAGGCAAATCCACTATCCTCCTCCCAATATCAAGACTGGATCAGGTATTTTTCTGGAGGGTGTTGACTCCAAGGTGCTTCAGATCCCAAGCTGCTCAGTACTTGTGGTTTGCAGCTTGGATGTGCTTTGCATTTTGTTTAAAGTTCACTAATGAGTGAGTACATCCCATGCTTATCTTTTGGCTTTGTGATATCTTGCTCAGGATGATATTCTTCAAATTGATCCATTTGCCTGCAAATTTCACAATATCATTTTTCTAACCTTTCTTTTTAAAATTTTTATTTACTTTTGAACAGTACTCCACTGGGTAGATGTAGCACAGTTTGTTAATATATTCTTCAGTTGAGGATCGTCTAAGTTGTTTCCATGATCTTGCCATAACAAATAATGCTGCTACAAACATAATTGAGCTAATGCTTTTGGAGTGCCAATGTGCATCTTTTGGTTATATGTACAGTAGTGGTATTCCTGGATCCTTGGGGAGATTAACCCCCAATTTTCTGAGAAACTGCCATACTACATTCCAGAATGACTGAACAAGCTCACACTGCCACCAACAATGGAGGAGTGTTCCCCTTGCTCCGTAACCTCTCCAGCATAGGCTGTCATCTGTGTCTTTTATCTTAGCCATCCTGACAGGTAAAAGGTGGTATCTCAAAGTTGATTTGATTTGTATTTCTTTGATGCCTAAAAATGTCAAGCACGCATAAATTCACTAACTTCTACAACTGGCTAGGTTTGCAGTACCAGACATGAACTTCCTCATGAGAGTTGTGATTTATTACTAAGATTGCTTTTAAGTTTTAGTGAAATTTTTTACCTCAAATTTTAGGCATATGAATATTGGGGTGCTAGTTGGTAGATGTTTAAAAAGAATTGGATGTATGCCTTTGCAGGTATATTTAAAATATTGGTCTGGTCCCAGTATGCTCTCTGTTTTCTTCTGTGGTTTAAAATGTAAACTCTCAGGTGTTTATTTCTGCTTGCTACCTTTTCTCCAACATCATTGTACTTGCCAGGATTCTCTTAGAATAACAAAACTTATAGAGTGAGTCTATATTTATTAGAATAATTTGCAGACTGTAGTCTAGCAAGTCCAACAATGGCTGCCTCTGACTATTAAAATTCAAATTTGCAGTATTTGTTCAATCCACTAAGATTGATGTGTTGATATATTGCATATGTAATAAAATCAGCCTGGAGTATCAGAGAACAAAATCATCCACAGCCAAGTCATGAACGTCAGTGAGGAGTGTCTCATTCCGTTAATTCTATCACTTGTAATGACCAAGTGGTATTTCATACCTGTAATGCCATCACTCAGGAGACAGATATATTTCTGAACTTCTATGAGTTCAGAGAAAAACAGACATGTAGTAGTAGTTTAAACCTTTAATTCTAACTCTGGGATTATGAGAGAGTTGAAACCAGAAGTAGAACAGCAGAGTGGGTAAGGTATTTAAGGCAGGAACAGAGAGAGAGATTCATTCATTCTGTCATAATGGCAAGCCAGGGTGAGGATCCTTGAAGATAGCATTTACTCTGTTTTGCCTGAGAAGTTGGCTGGGTAAGAATTGACTGTGGTCGGTTTCCTCCTTCAGATATTTCAGCTTTTTCCCCAATATCTGGCTCTGGGTTTTTATTTAGATGCTAACTTGTTTTCATGCAGTAGATTGATGTTTCAGCTTGTTTTCAGTATATGCTGAAATTCTGAAGGCTCCAAGGTCAGTTAAGAAATTGAGTTGTTATGAAGGTGAGAACAAACAAGCCAAGAATAAAACTTTCTTTTCCTATGTCCTTATATATGTTTTTATCACAAGTCCAAGAGGTGATACTTTCCACATCAAAAGATGTGAATTAACATTTTATCTGCCCAGTGTAATAATCTTGATTAATAGTTTATTTTCCTGCTTCAGATTAATCAAAATTTTCTCAGAAGTATGTCCCCTTATTTTTACATTTAATTAATTCCAATTGTAGCAACCAAGAATAGCATCTCGGTTATGGATTCTAGCCTTCTGCTAACTGTAAGTCTAAACCAAATAACTTTTTGTTCAGGTGTCCTTGTTGATGAGTATGTCTTTCTCATTAATAAAAAGTAACCAGTATGTGTGCCGTGCCACCTTTTTACTTTTGGGGTTATCATGCCATTTTGACCTTTTTGTGACTATGAAATATGGTTCATGAATGAATCTGTGTGAGATCTTTAAGATCTTATAAAAAACTCCAAATAAACAAAACAGGAGCATTGGTATTTTTCTTTCTGTAAAGTGTGGGTTATTATTTAAATATGCTTTCATGTCTCTCCTACATATAGTAAATAAGAGTGTCTTTGCTTCAGATCCCATCATCTTGCTGATTGTTATTTAGAAAGAAGTTTTCACACACAAGTTGTCCTCTTTACTCTATATAGCCTAAATGCATATGGCCTGACCTTTGTGACCATATACAACTTCATTCAATTCCTACTCTGCGGTAAGAAACAATGATAATCTATAATTTTCAGGCAAATGGATGGATATGGAGAATATCC
Source organism: Sigmodon hispidus (assembly GCA_004025045.1). Taxonomy (NCBI): domain Eukaryota; kingdom Metazoa; phylum Chordata; class Mammalia; order Rodentia; family Cricetidae; genus Sigmodon; species Sigmodon hispidus. The sequence continues at coordinate 1,845 of PVIH01029253.1, read as the reverse complement.
TTATGAGTGAGGTTTCACAATCCTTGAAAGATAAGCAGGGGATGTATTCACTCATTAGTGGACTTTAAACAAAATGCAAAGCATGTCCAAGCAGCAAAGGACAAACACTGAACAGCTTGGGATCTGAAGCACTTTGAACTGGCACTTTGGACCCCATTCCCTCCAGAAGAACACTTGAGCCAGTCTTGATGTGGGCATGAGGAAATTGGATGTGCCTGGAGTGGATGCTGAACTATGCCACCTTGGGACCTTGGGACCTACTGTCCTTGCAGGGAGGAGATAAGGAGATGGGGAGAAGAGTGACTTGTAGGGGCAGGAGGGGAAGGACATTTGGACAAGGGGATACATGGATAAAAAATGACACTTTATTAATAATTAAAAATGAGAAAAGAGAAAAAAGAATCATTAAGTAGTAAATAGGAACTCTGACATAAGTATTGTATATTGTATTTTCTTTTCATTCATGTGTATGCATGTGTCTCCCTGTGTGCATGCTGATGTGAGTATAGGTACATACATGCACAGGCCAGAGTGTCAGACTCCTGGATCTGGAATTACGGCTGGTTGTAAGCTGCCTGATGAAGTGCTGGGAACTGAACTCAAGTGTTCTGGAAAAGCTGAAAGTGCCTAGAATTGCTGAGCCACCTCTCCAACCCCAGGAAGACAAATATTTTGTGTTATTTATAGCTTTAAAGAATTAGGATTGGGGGCTGGAGAGATGGCTCAGCATTTAAAAGCACTGTACTGTTCTTCCAGGGGACCTGAGTTGAATTTCCAGCATCCACATGGCAGCTAACAACTGTCTGTAATTCCAAGATCTGACCACTTACACAGTTATACATGCAGGCAAAAAAACAAATTCACATAATTTAGATATATATATATATGCATATACATATATATAATGTATACAATGGTAGTCTTTTTAAAAAACAAAATAATTCTTTGGGAAAAGAAATTCTCTGCCACCATAGAACCAGGAATTCACTTGTGCCCTCGTTATTACACTAAGCATTGGAATGTTAGAGTTTACTAGACTCACCTGATTCCAAAGTTGAAACACCTACAATTCAGATCAGGCCATTAAGGGCAGGAGTTCAGTTAATAAATCAGAATAGTACAGTGTAATGGAAAAAGAGTAAGAAATCAGGACCTTCCCTTTTAGGGATACTATGAGGGGGAACAGACCCATATAATAAGATTAAGAAATTGTAGTATCGTGTCTGATTCCCAGAAGTCTTTTTTCCAAGGTCAGGCATTTGGATAAGGCTCTCCTTTCCCTTGGGTGTTTGAGGAAAGTTCTTGTTTGATAAAGTAAGCATTCTTCTTATGTGTAGCAAAAGGAACTTGTGGCCCTTTAGTTGTGGGAAATCAGAAGCTTCCCAACTGAACTCTGATGATGTCAAGGAACCAGAGCCAGAGCCAGGCAGGGTGTCATCAACTAAAAAGAGCCCAGGAGGAGAGAGCCCCGCCCCTTTTTTGGACCTGTTGCATGGTTAGGAAAGACTGCTGAGTGGCACTCTTCCACTCGCTGCTCCCTTTTTCCCCTTTGAATCTCCTATGTACCATAAGTGTTTTTGGAATAACAAATATTACCAGATTACATACAAGATTTGACTAAAACATTTACTTTTTATTGGTTAGACATAAAAGGAATATATTTGAAAGTTAAAAACAATCCACAATATATGTGTAATCTCCAATACTATTCACAGAATAATGTTGACATTGAATACTACACAAATATCATATTACAATAACAACAGCAATTCAACAATGAAATATATATTGCAATCTGGAATGTTTTTGATTTTGAATATCTCTTTAGTACAGTATCCTTACATC
>PVIH01029252.1:0-13956 GCA_004025045.1 Sigmodon hispidus | reverse complement strand
TTGGTGGCTGTGGTGGGGAGTTGGTGGCTGTGGTGAGGAGTTGGTGGCTGTGGTGGGGAGCTGGTGGCTGTGGTGGGGAGTTGGTGGCTGTGGTGGGGAGCTGGTGGCTGTGGTGGGGAGTTGGTGGCTGTTCTGGAATCTCTCGAGGATCTACGAACAGCACAAGAAGGTATAGAAGTCTTTAGGGTGACTGAAAACCACCATATCTTGGGAGAGATTCATGGGTTTCACTAGGTAGCCTTAGCTGACCTTGAACTGACAGATATTTGTTTGATTCTGTTTCCTTAGTGTTGTGATTAAAGGGTACCATCACACCTAGCTTCAAATAATAAAAGCATTTAAAAAATTAATTATAGCAGGTGAAGTTAGCTTGTGGCGTATTTTGGAGATGGCCCCGTGAGCAGGAGCTGTAGAGAATGTTTTTTGTGTGTAGGATAGGGTATTCTGCATATCTCTGTAAATCTCTTTGATCTGTGGTACAATTTAACAGGGTTTCTCTTTACAGCTCTGGCTGTCCCTGTGCTCACTATGTATACCAGGCTGGCCTCAAATTTGTAGATCCTTCTGAGTGCTGGGATTAAAGGCATTCACCTGTGGTGAGATATAGTTAATAAAAATAGTCTAGAATTTCAGAGGACAGAGTCACCCACAGCCAAGTCATGAAGGTCAGAGAGTGGTGACCCACACTTTTTATCCCAGAACTTGGGAGGTAGAGATCCTCTGGATCTCTGTGAGTTCAAGGCTGAACAGAGCCAAGCACTGGTAGCACACACTTTTCATCCTAGCTCTAGGAAAGTTGAACCAGGGAGTAAAATATCTGGGGTGGGGGAATGATAAGGAGGATAAGAAGGCAGAAGTCTGGCCCCTTTTGCCTTCAAGCCCAGTCAGTCTCAGGACTCCAGGAGATAGGAGTTGCCCTGTTTGGCCTGAGGAGTTCGCTGGGTGAGAATTGGCTGTGGTTTTAGCTTTTCCACAATATCTGGCTCCAGGTTTTACTATAATACCAAATAGAATTCATGCAATATCTGGTGCTCAACTTTTGGGGCACAAATTCCTAAAAAAAGCCCCTTGTAGGCTGGAGCTACATGTGGCTAGAGTCTCTGCCTGGCTAGCTCAGTTGGTAGGTAGATCATGAGATTCTTATTGTTAGGGTCATGGGTTTGTGACCCACATTGGATGCCATATATTACACAAATTCTCTGTTCTCTGATATTCCAGAATATATCACTACGACTATCACCCTGACCTAATTCTTATACATTTGTGATTGTTTCCGATTGGCTGGATTGTTGTCTATTCTCCTCTGTCCCCCTTAGTATCAGGGGCTTTGCTGATTGCTGTTGGATACGATAGACTTCCTAGTTCCCCTTTGTTCCTGTCATGAAGCTTGTCCTTTGCTATCCCCATGTCCTTCTTCCTCTTCTGTAGGACAGCTGTCAGATGTGTAGAGGGAAATCAAAATCTACACAGGTAGACTGATAACAACAGAGTGCCGAGACAGAGAGGGGCATGGTCAACGAGAACGAGCTTCAGAAATAAAACGCCCAGAGAGAGGACTGGAGACAGGAAGCCGACGTTCTCTCACGCAGGGCTGAGACCTCTTGTGAAAGTTCCAGACTGGTGGTGCGGTTTCCAGACTGGTGACGAAGTTTCTAGACTGGTGACGTGGTTTCCATACTAGTGGCGCGTTTTTCGGATGTGTGGCGTGTGGGACAAAAGCTTTCATTTAAGAACGCTCCGGCATGCTGCAACCTTACCCCTTCACCTCTTCTTAAAACCTTCACCATTTTATAAGCGATTCTCACAAAATAAACATCATTTAAAACATATCTCATGGCAGGTTGTTACCATGATAATTGGCGCCCAACGTGGGGCACAAACACCCGCATAAAGCCTAAAAAAAATTAAAACAGTTTTTTAAATTGCATATTTAAATTGATTTACAATACAGAGACAGCGTGGTGTTCAGACAAAAATTTAAAAATGGCGCATCCGAGACACACAGCTTAAACTCATATGTTTCACAACAAGATTGACATAAATGTGATTGATTTAAGGTTTCTGCTTATACTAAACAAAAAAAAAAATTAAAAAAAGTTTTTCTAATAACGACATTTTCTAAGTCCACACTGGTGGCTGGCAGGCAGCAGCAGAGTGACACAAGCTTATCCACCATACTAAAACCCAGCCAAAAGGGGCAGAGTCAACAGTTAAAATAATACAGACATTTTAAAAGCTCTTTAAGTTAAAAAATGATTAAAAATTCTCAATAAAACAAATTTAGACTCTCAAATGTTACATGAGATACAATATATATAAAATACACATAGGCTTAAAAAAATAGATAAAAAATTATTATACTTACAAATAACTATTAACCAAAAGATAAATAAAAAATAAATTGCCATAATACAAATGTTTATATATTGATACAAATAAAAAATCAAGCTATATATTTAAGGTAATATATACTTTGATACAAAGCTAAATATATAATTGCCTTAATTTACATGTGTCTACCTCTGTTTAAAATATTTTACACATTAATATATATTAAATACATCGCCATTTCCATAATACAATTTCTACCTCTAATTATTTATGCTAGTCATAACATTTGTTATAATATATGCACAAGTTATTTTATATAACTCTGTTCAGATATATTTTTATATATAATAATATATAATTAAGATATTGTTGTCATTTGATACAAAATGTACATTTTGGTCAATATTCATAAAATTGTTATACTTAAAATTATTTAAAAGAGCTATACACTCATTTTTAAAATGCCTATTTTTACAATGTTAGCTTCATTTTCTTATTTGATTGAGATTACAGATTATTGTTACTCAAATTTGCCACCTAACAGTCAAAATACTCAGGCTTTTCAAAAACATGTTAAAATATACCAAATAAATAGACGTCTTCAACCACTTCATAGACCAAAAAAATATGACATTCAAGATTTTGTTATCTCAAATTTGGCCTTGAGAGACATGACAACTCCTAGCATCACCATTCCTTTCTCAAGGTAATATTAAACGTCACAGACATCTTACAAAGAGATTGTCTTGTTTGACAAATAATGGCCTAAAGGACAAAAGACGACACTTGCCCTGACTGCTGTCAGCATGCTCTCTGTCCGATATAAACTAACAAAATAAAAGATAAAGACTGCCAAAGCCTGCCTAGACAAAATAAGACAGTCTTACCAAAAAATACCCTGCTTCTATAAAAACTTATCAAATATCATAGGCCAATAGCCACAAAAATAGATGCTCCCGTTATACAAAAAAAAAAAAAAATAGATGACTGTCCAAGTAGTTAACTGTCATCTTCTCCTAAATTTTAAAAACTACTTCATCATGCTTCCAACTTGAGATATATATTTTCCTTCTCAAGTCTTGACAGTGTTAAAGACTAAATAGTTAAAGTTGTTATTATTTCTTATCTCAACAAAGACACTCAGGTATTAAGACTTTATTGTTCAAAATAAACAACTTTAAAACAATCCCTATACATCTCCTCATATCAACATTCTAGACATTAAATTGCACCTTATATTTGTAATCTGCTAACGATAGTTGACCTCACTTATGTTAATACCTTTCTCTTCCCCAGACACCACCTTATGATGATCCCTATAATATATAGCTCATACTTAGTTTAAAACCTTCTTATTTAGAAAAAGGGGGAGATGTAGCAGGAAATCAAAATCTACACAGGTAGACCGATAACAACAGAGTGCCAAGACAGAGAGGGGCATAGTCAATGAGAACGAGCTTCAGAAATAAAACGCCCAGAGAGAGGACTGGAGACAGGAAGCCGGCATTCTCTCGCTCAGGGCCGAGTTCCAGACTAGTGGCGCGGTTTCCAGACTGGTGACGAAGTTTCTAGACTGGTGACGTGATTTCCAGACTAGTGGCACGTTTTTCAGTCGTGTGGCGTGTAAGACAAAAGCTTTCATTTAAGAACGCTCCGGCACGCTGCAACCTTACCCCTTCACCTCTTCTTAAAACCTTCTCCATTTTATAAGTGATTCTTACAAAATAAACATCATTTAAAACATATCTCATGACAGGTCGTTACCATGTTAGAGATGCTGTCCCCTTCTCTAGATGGCCTCTGAAGATAGCTCCTGGTCACTGGCCTCAGGTCACAGCATGACATGTTGGGATTCCTCTCTGTTGCTGTCTGTGGTGTCCTCAACTCTCTGACAGAAAAACCAGTGTCCACCAGAGCCTAGCAGGGTCTGAGATCTGTGAGGACACAGCTCTTCCCAGGGCTTCGGGGCTTAGGTCTGAAGAGGCTGCTGTTTCTCTTCAGCTCTCCCGGGACCATGTGTCTAGAGCAGTGTGGACTTAGCTTATGTCAGTGTGTTTTGGTCTTTTCTGCTGCACTTCTTAGGTGTCTATTACCATCTTTACAAATTTTCAGTGTTCTTCCTCTGGTTCTCTTTTAAAAAGAGATTTTTTTTTTTTTTCTATTCTAACTCTTCGTCAATACATAACACAGAGGTCTGCTATCTTACCCGGAATTTACTTATTTTGAGGTTAGTTTTTTTTTCTTATATAATATCTCTTCCTCCTCTTCCCCCTCTTCCTCTCCCTTTCTCTCCTCCCCTATATTTCTCTGCTTCTGAACTATATGAGCTGAGCGAAGCATCCTGGGTCACATGCCCCCACCTTCCTGATGCTCTCTCTGTCTCAGCTCAGGCCCAATATGAAATCTCTCTGAGCCAAAAGAAATATTTCTTCTTTCAGATGGATTCTGAAGTATTTTTCCCACCATGACAGAAAACTAACTATTCAAAAGCTGAAATTTCATAAACCATGATAGAATCACTTTTGAAATAAGTTTTGTCAGAGATTTGTCTAAATGCCTTCTATTGCAAAACTAAAAAGAATATTTGAATATCTATGCCTTTCTTTTTAAAGGGTGGTCTCTTTCTCTCTCCCTCCTTCCCTTCCCCTCCCCCGCTCAGCTTTTAAACACAAAAACTGTGTTCTGAGTTGGCATAGCTAAGTTAAAAGAACAGTTAGCCAGAAGCAGAACTATCAAAGGCAAAAAATAAAGTTAGTTTCATTTAGAGACTTTCCTAGATCTATGGGCTTTGATGGGTTAGGACTTTGTTTTCATTCTGACATGTGGTGCTGTCTTCGTGCTGAGGTTTACAGCCTGAATGGCATTTCCATTGTGGAGTCAGCTGTGCTAAGGTCTGGGGCCTACTAAGGTCTTGGACCCTGTTGCATTGTCCGTCTGTTGCATTTATGACGGCTACAGTAATTTGTAAGCCCAGCTGCATATCTGAATCTCTTAAGAAATTTAAAATATAGAAATACTTCAATTTCTACCCATGAAGTTCTAATCTAAAAGATTTTAAACTAATTGAAATATTTAAAGCAAGGATTACATACAAATGATTCACAGCTACTCAAATGTGCAACTCTCTGTCCAGGGCATAGGAAGGGCTTAGCATTTTTCATGATGCATTGGGGTGGGTGGCTTGAATAGACACAAGGTGGCTGTGTCTTCGACTCTCCTGTTGTGGTCTCCTTTTCTTTGTTTCTGTCTTGAAGCTAGAAAATGATTATTCAAGATAGAGCCATTGCTTAACCTACACAGCATTTCTTTCCTACCCCTTGTAAGGTAAAAATATTTCTGAAACCCATTTCTATCATCACAACCCCTTCATCAAAAGATGCTACCAAGGATACTGGGGGAGGGTATGATGAAAGAAGAGAAACAACTAAAGAAAGGCTTTCTTCTTCTTTTTTTAATATTTATTTTATTTATATGAGTTGGTGTTTTGCCTGCATGTATAACTGTGTAAGGGTGTCAGATCTTGGAATCACAGACAGTTGTTAACTGCCATGTGGATGCTGGGAATCGAATTCATGACCTTTGGAAGAACAGCCAGTGCTCTTAACTGCTGAGCCATCTCTCCATCCCCAAGAAAGACTTTCTTACTCTTTTTTTTTCTTCGCATATTCATGCCTTCTTTTATTATTATTATGAATAAAGTCACATTTTCTATCCGAGTATATCCTTATTCAAGGTCCCTTTCCTCTCCCACCCCCTTCAGTCACTCTCTCTTCTCCACATCTCTCCATCTCCTTCCCAGCAAGGGCAGGAGGTCCCAATGTCCCAGTATTGCTCAGTTCAGCATCCACTCTTGGCAGATCCAGTTTTCTCACCCCAACATCAAGACTGAGTCAGGTGTTCCTCTAGGTGGAGTGGGATCCAAGGTGCCAGTCCAAGGTGTTTCAGATCCCAAGCTGTTCAGTGGTTGTGGTTTGCAGCTTGGACATGCTTTTCTTTTTGCTTTTTTGTTTAGAGTCCACTAATGAGTGAGTATAACCCTTGCTTATCTTTCTGGGTTTGAGATACCTCCCGTAGGAGGATATTCTCCAAATCCATCCATTTGCCTGCAAATTTTAGGATGTCGTTTTTCTTACTGCTGAGTAGTACTCCATTGTGTAGATGTACCACAGTTTGTTAATCTATTCTTCAGTTGAGGGGCATCTAGGTTGTTTCCACGTTCTTGCTATTACGAATAATGCTGCTGTGAACATAGTTGAACTAATAATGCCTTTGGAGTGCGACTGTGCATCTTTAGGGTATATACCCAGAAGTGGTATTGCTGAATCATTGGGGAAATTAATTCCCAGTTTTCTGAGAAACCTCCATACTGCATTCCAAAGTGGCTGAACAAGCTTACACTCCCACCAACAATGGAGGAGTGTTCCCCTTGCTCCGCATCCTCTCCAGCATAGGCTGTCCTCTGTGTCTTTTATCTTAGCCAATCTAACAGGTGTCAGATGGTATCTCAAAGTTGTTTTGATTTGCATTTCTCTGATGGCTAAAGATGATGAACACTTTTTTAAGTGCCTTTCTGCCATTCGTAATTCTGCTGAGAATTCCCTTTTTAGTTCTGAACCCCATTTTTTGATTGGGTTATTCAAGGTTTTGGGCTCTAGTTTCTTGAGTTCTTTATATATTTTAGAGATCAGTACTCTGTCACTGTGGGGTTGGTGAAAATCTTTTCCCATTCTGTAGGCTGTCGTTTTGTCCTATTGACAGTGTCCTTGGCTTTACAGAAGCTTCTCAGTTTCAGGAGGTCCCACTTATTGATTGTTGTTCTTAGTGTCTGTGCCACTGGTGTTATATTTAGGAAGTGGTCGCCTGTGTCACTTCATTGGGGGGTATTTCCCACTTTCTTTTCTATCAAGTTCAGAGTAGCTGGGTTTATGTTGAGGTCTTTGATCCACTTGGATTTGAGTTTTGTGCAGGGTGTCAGGCTCGGATCTATTTGCATTTTTCTACACACTACCAACCAGCTATGCCAACACCATTTATTAAAGATACTATCTTTTTTCCATTGAATATTTTGGGCCTCTTTGTCGAAAATCAGGTGTTCATAGGTTTTTGGGTTAATGTCTGGATCCTCAATTTGATTCTATTGATCCACAAGTCTCTTTTTATGCCAGTACCAGGCTGTTTTTATTACTGTAGCTCTAGAGTATAACATGAAGTCGGGGATGGTGATGCCTCCTGAGGCTCTTTTGTTGAGCAAAATTGTTTTGGCAATCCTAGCTTTCCTGTTATTCCAAATTAAGTTGAGTATTGTTCTTTCAAGATCCCAAAAATATTGTGTTGGGATTTTGATGGGCAGTGCATTAAATCTGTAGATTGCTTTTTGTAGGATTGCTATTTTTACTATGTTGATCCTACCTATCCAGGAACATGGGAGAGCTTTCCATTTTCTGATATCCTCTTCAATTTCTTTCTTCAGTGATTTAAAATTTTTCTCAAATAGAGCTGTTACTTCTTTGGTTATAGTTACACCAAGGTATTTAATGCTATTTGCAGCTATTATAAAGGGTGATGTTTCCCTTATTTCCTTTTTGGCCCTTTTATCTTTAGTGTATAGAAGGGCTACTGATTTCTTTGAGTTAATCTTGTATACTGCTACATTGCTGAAGGTGTTTATCAGCTGCAGAAGTTCCCTGGTAGTATTTTGTGGGTCACTTATGTATACAATCATATCATCTGCAAATAGAGATAGTTTTACTTCTTCTTTTTTAATTTGTATCCACTTAATCTCCTTTCGCTCTCTTATTGCTTTAGCTAAAACTTCAAGAACTATATTGAATAGATAAGGGGATAGAGGACATCCTTGTCAAGTTCCTGATTTTAGTGGGATTGCTTTGAGGTTTTCTCCATTAAGTTTGATGTTGGCTGTTGGCTATTTGTAAATCGCCTTTATTATATTGAGATATTTTCCCTGTATTCCTGATCCCTCCAGAGCTTTTATCATAAAGGAGTGTTGGATTTTGTCAAAGGCTTTTTCAACATCTAGGGATATGATCATGTAGCTTTTTTTTCCCTTTAGTTTGTTTATAGGATGGATGATGTTTATGGTTTTTCATATGTTGAACCATCCCTTCATTTCTGGAATGAAGCCTACTTGGTCATGGTGGATGTTATTTTTTTATATTGTTGTATATAGTTTGCCAAAATTTTGTTGAGAATTTCAGCATCAATATGCATGAGGGAAAGTGGTCTGTAATTCTTCTTTGTTGAGTCTTTGAGTGGCTTGGGCCTCATAAAAGGAATTTGGCAATATTCCTTCAGTTTTTGCTGTGTGAAATAGTTTGAGGAGTAATGGTAATTTCTTCTTTGAATGTCTGGTAGAACTCTGCACTGAAACCATCTGGATCTGGGCTTTTTTTTTTTACTTGGGAGGCTTTTGATGACAGCTTCAATTTCCTTTAGGATCATAGGTCTGTTTAGATAATTAATCTGGTCTTCATTTAATTTTGGTAAATGGTACCTGTCAAAAAAGCTGTCCATTTCTTCTAGGTTTTCCATTTTTGTGGAATATAGATTTTCAAAGTATGACCTGATAATTCTCTGTATTTCCTAAGGGTCTGTTGTTATGTCCCCCTTTTCATTTCTGATTTTGTGATTTGGTTACTCTCTGCTTTTTGATTAGTTTGGATAAGGGTTTATCTATTTTGTTGACTTTCTCAAAGAACCAACTCTTTGATTCATTGATTCTTTGTATTGTACTTTTTGTTTCAATTGTATTGATTTCAGCTCTAAGTTTGATTATTTCCTGCTGTCTACTCCTTCTAGGTGAGTTTGCGTCTAATTTTTCTAAGGCTTTCAGCTGTGCTGTTAGTTCTATAGTGTGGGATTTCTCTAGGTTTTTCATATAAGCATCTAGTGCTATGAATTTTCCTCTTAAGACTACTTTCATTGTGTCCCACAAGTTTGTGTATGTTGTGGATTCATTTTCATTTAAATGAATTGGAAGATTTTGATTTCTTTCTTAATTCTTTCCTTGACACAGAGGTGGTTCAGCTGAGTGATGTTTAGTTTCCATGAGATGGTAAGTTTTTTTTTGATTTTTGATGTTGTTGAACTCTAAATTTAGGCCCTGGTGGTCTGATATGATACAAGGGATTATTTCCATTCTTTTGTATCTGTTGATATTTGCTTTATGACCAATTATGTGGTCAGTTTTAGAGAAAGTTCCATGAGGAGCTGAGAAATATGTATATTCCTTTCCATTTGGGTGGAAGCTTCTGTAAATATCTATTAAATTCATTTGCATCATCACCTCTGTTAGACTCCTTATTTCTCTGTTGAGTCTCTGTCAGGTTGACCTATCCAGGGGTGAAAGTGGGGTATTAAAGTCTCCCACTATTAGGGTGTGAGAATTGATGTGGGATTTGAGCTTTAGCAGTATTTCTTTTACATAGGTAGGTGCCCTTAAATTAGGGGCATAAATATTCAGGATTAAAATCTCCTCTTGACCAATTTTTCATGCAATGAATAAGTAATGACCATTTTGGTCTCTTTTAATTGCTTTTAGTTTAAAATCTACTTTGTTAGATATTAGGATGGCAACTCCAGCTTGTTCCTTAGGGCCATTTGATTGGAAAATCTTTTCCCAACCCTTTACTCTGAGCCTGTGTCTGTCTTTGTGGTTGAGGTATGTTTCTTGTATGCAGCAGAAGGATAGCTTCTGTTTTTGTATCCATCTTGTTAGTGTATGTCTTTTTATAGGTGAGTTGAGTCCATTGATATTAAGGGATATTAGTGATCACTGATATTTCCTGCTATTTTGGTGGTAGCTTATATGTAATTCCTTTCTCTGGGCTTTTCTTTTGTGGGATTATTGAATGTTTGTGGTTTCATGGGTTTATCTGTGATCCTTAGGTTGGAGTTTTCCCTCTAATTCTTTCTGGAGGGTCAGACTGGTAGATAGGTAGTGTTTCATCCTGACTTTGTCATGAAATATCTTATTAATTCCATGTATGTTGATTGATAATTTTGCTGGGTATAGTAGTCTGAGTTGGCAGCCATGCTCTTCTAGTGTATGTATGTATAACTTCTAACCAAGCCCTTCTTGCTTTCATCATTTCCATTGAATAGTCAGGTGTTATTCTGATGGGTCTGCCTTTATATGTAAGTTGGTCCTTTTCTTTTGCAGCTCTTAAAATTTTTTATTTGTTCTGTATGTTTTATGGCTTGATTATTATGTGGTGAGCAGATTTTTGGGGGGTCATATCTATTCAGTGTTCTATAAGCTCTTGTATCTTTATAGCATTTCCTTCTTCAAGTTAGGAAAGTTTTCTTCTATGATTTTATTGAATACATTATCTGTGCCTTTGAGCTGGTATTCTTCTCCTTCTTCTTTTCCTATTATTCTTAGTTTATGTCTTTTCATGGTATCCTAGATTTCCTGAACATTTTGTGTTATGGATTTTTTGGTTTTAGTATTTTCTTTGACTGATGTATCTATTTACACTACTGAGTCTTACACTTCAGATATTCTCTCTTCCATCTCTTGGATTCTGTTGGTTATGCTTGTTTCTGTAGTTCTAGCTCTTTTCTTCAGGATTTCTATTTGCATGTTTGCCTCATTTTGTGCCTTTTTTATTGCTTCTATTTCAGTTTTTAGTTCCTGGAATGTTTCTTTCATTTTTTGGCTTACCTTTTCTTGGTTTTCTTTCAAAGATTTATTCATCTCTTCCAATTTTTTTGTTTGTATTTTTTCTGTTTCTTTAAGGGAATTTTTTATATCTTCTTTGAAGGCTTCAATAATCTTCTTTAAGGTGTTTTTGGTATCGTTTCCTTCTGCTTCCTCTTCATTGCTCTGTTCAGGTCTTGTAGTTGTAGAACCACTAGTTTCTTCTGGAGTTGCCTTGTTGTTCTTTATACTATTATATGTATTTTTGCACTGGCGTCTGCACATGGGTTCAGTTGGATTAGGCAGCTCCTAGTCAATTGTGGCAAGAGGGCTTGTGTGTTTCTTGTCTCCTCTGAGCAAGAGGTCTGCTCGATCTCTGATTCTGCTCTGGGCAGGGGTCTGAATTTCAATGCCTCAGTCCTTCTCTGATGACGCAGTTTACCCTGGAGTTGGGGCCGGCTGTGCAAGGTCCCCCCTTTTAGGGGTGGCTGGAGGAGCTCCTCACAGCCAAACCCTTGTCCTGTCTGCTAAGTAGAGTCTGGGATCAGACTCTACAGATTGACTCTGGTCCTGGAGAGCGACTTTCCAGATTGGCTTTCTTACTCTTAACACTTGAAGTGCAGTGCTGTGCTCACTCTACTGCCTTGCATTTAGTGTTTTACAGGCAAGTCCCTCTGAAGAGGTCCATGATTAGTTTGCCTTCATCCCTGTGGTAGTTTGAAAGAAAATGGTCCAAAAAGGAATGGCACTATTAGGAGGTGTGACCATGTTGGAGTGATGTGTCACAGGCGCGTTTTGAGGTCTCAAAAAGGCTGAAAATACCACTCAGTGTCTTAGACCACTTCCAGTTCACTCCAAGATGTAGAAGTCTCAGCTGCTTCTCCAGCATCATGTCTGACTACATATGGCCATGTCCCGCCATGATGATAATGACTGAATCTCTGAACTACTAGCAAATTACCACAATTGAATGTTTTCCTTTATAAAAGTTGCCATGGTCATGGTGTCCCTTCACATCAATAGAAACCCTAACTAAGACAACCCTTTTCTGATGTCCAAGTAAAAAAGTTAGACTTACATGTTAGACTTACAATGATGGAATGAATTACTTACATTTTTCAGCTTTCTCTTCCTTAGGATTTGCCTTTTTCTTCTCTCTCTCTCTCTCTCCTTTATGAAAGGGTCTCTCTATATAGCCCTGGTTGTCCTGGAACTCTGTGTAGAACAGGCTGGCCTGCAATTCACAGAGATATACTTGCTTCTTCCTCACGACTACTGGGATTAAAGGCATGTGTCTCCACATCTGACTGCAGTTCTCTTTCCCCTGCTTCATTTAAAATTCCCATTTTCATTATTTTTAATTGTGTATATGTGTGGGAATGTTCAAATGAGTACAAGTGCCCAAGGAGGCCATGCAAGAGGAGTACTCACTAGTAACCACTGAGTCATCCTTCCAGCTCACGTTATCCACTTTCTGTCTCTGTCTCTCCTCCCGCAGGTGGAGTTCCATCTTTGATTGCTGGTCTCTCTGTTGGACTTTTGGCTGGCTATGGAGCCTACCGTGTCTCCATTGACAAACGGGATGTCAAAGTCTCATTGTGTAAGTGACATCTCCTCAGTTACAGAGGACCAACCTTGACGATGCCCCCTTCACACTGTGTACCAGGCTGACTTGAAAATGAACTGTCAAAGTTAAGTGTTTATGAATCCAGTGAAGACTGAACATAATTCTTGTTGCTTTCCAAATTGAACTGATCAAAAATAATATAGTAACAGCCTTCCACCTCATTTCTATTGCACATATTACAAGTTTTTTTTCTTAGCTTTCTTAGGTGTATATTTAATGTGGATTTTAAGTTACAGTGAAAATGCCTTTCTTCTGCCTCACATCATTTTGTTTAGTACACAGATAGTTTATGTACCGCTATACCTTTGGACTGTCTAAGAGAACAGTACTGTTACTTGTCTTATAACATAATTTTTCCTGGGCTCAGCAAGAGAATGCCTATTATTTAACCTCCAGGGTACCTGGTTTTCGTTTTTTTCACTAGGAAACACTGATAATGCTTAAAATTCTAATTCATGGTATTTGGGTTTCAGTTACAGCTTTCTTCCTAGCTACAGTAATGGGTGTAAGATTCAAGAGGTCAAAAAAAATAATGCCTGCTGGTCTGGTTGCTGGCTTAAGGTAAGAACTATCCCGATCTATGCCTTCCTGTGCAGCAGTTCAGAGTGGTAGTTGTCCACGCCAAGGCCACCCTGAATATGCTGGGCTCTCTCAGGTGCTGGTACTTTTTGTGAAGAATTTCAGGGATGGAGAGATGGCTCACTTACTAGGCTTGTAGAGGACCAGGTTTGATGACCATCTGTAACTCAGTTCCAAAGGATTCAGTAGTTTCTTCTGGCCTCCATGTGCACCAAACCAACACATGTATGCATGCAGGCAAAACATTATCACACATCAAATAAAAAAAAATCAATGAATGTTTTTTAAGATAAATTAGTTTTCATGCTGGAGGATGTGACTCAACAGTTAGGAGCATGTGCTGCTTTCCCGCAGGTTAGAGTTAGGGTTGGGGTTGGGGTTAGGGTTTAGGGCTTAGGGTTTAGGGTTTAGGGTTAGGGTTAGAATTCCTGATCCTGTAATAAATGCTCCCACTGAATTATCCTTGACCCTATTTTCATTTGGGAAAAGATTTATTTCTCTCTCTGTCTTCTCCCTCCCCCACTCTCTGTATGGTATGAGTGTGCAGATACCTACAGAGACAAGAAGCCCTCAGACCCCTTGGAGCTGCAGTTCCATATTATTTATTGTTATGAGCACCTGCCATGGATGTAGGAACTGAATCCTGGTCCTCTGGAAGAGCAGCAAGTGCTCTTCACTGCTGTGGTAGTGCTCTCTAGCACCCTTGATTATTTTTCAAGTTGCTTTTCTTGGTAGCTTTTGGAAGTTTACCCAAAAAAAA
>PVIH01029250.1:0-13961 GCA_004025045.1 Sigmodon hispidus | reverse complement strand
AACAGCCGCTCCCAGCCCGTGCAGCCAGCTTTAAACCCCAGGTTCACCACTCAGCTACTGCCACGTGGGCCTCTACCATAGGGCCACGCAAACGGAAGCAAGCGAGTCAGCTCCGCACAAACCATATTTGGAATTGTTTGTCGGAGGAGCGCTCGCCGTCGGGGTGGCGGAAGGCGGAAGCCAGCGCCATCTTTAAGGCACGGCACTCACGCAGCTCCCAACATCCCTCTACAGTTTTCCCTCTTTTCCTTAACCCTGCTTTCCCTCACATTCTCCACTTTCCCCTTAACCCACACTCCATGTACTGTTTAAAGTAGGTGAGACTTTTTTTGAGAAATCAACACAGGGTAACTTCATTTTGAGGCAGGACCCTTCCCCCTCTTCCTTGTATCAAGGCCTGAACAAATCATCCCACCACAGGGAGTAGGCTCTAATAAGCCAGTTCATGTAACCAGTGTATTTACTGGTCCCATAACCAGTAGGCCCACTAACAGAGTGATTAGAATAATGACCTCCCTGCTTGAAAGGTACTAGTTTGAACTCATGCAGGCTTCCCAGCTTTCAGTCCAGGGTCACTGAACTCTGATTAGCTCAGGTAGGCTCTCCCTATGATTGTCTGCTTTGTACTCTTGATCTTCACCTTGCTTCACCTGAACTCTGGGCATTCTGACAATTGCTTGCCTCTGGTTGTCTGCTTATGCTTCCATCAGTCATTGAGTGTAGGGTCAATGATAACAATTAGAGTTTATCACCAGTATAAGTAGAGAGGAAGCCCAGTTTAGGCAACCTTTCCAGCATTGCAAGATTTAGCTTAGACCTCTTTGTGGGTTACTGTGGATTTCCCTATCGTATGTTTTTTTTTTTTTTTTGTTTTAGGCCCAGGATAGCTAAATCTGTCCTGATATCTCTTTTATTGCTTATGCCCCCCCCCCTCTCTCCCCTACTTGGCCTTCTTGAACCCTCATTTCCCAGCCCCTCTCCTCTCCTATTTACACCCCCATCCAGTTCACCCTGGAGATCTTAACATCTTCCCCATCCTTATGCAATTCATGTATATTTCTTAGTGTTCTCCTCTATACCTATCTTTCGTGAGGTTGAGGAATCTAGCCTGTTCATCCTTTGCTATATATTTTCAATCCAATTAAGAGTGAGAACATATTGTGCTTTTCTTTCTGGGTCTGGGTTATTCACTCAAAATGATTTCTTTAGTTCTATCCATTTGAAAATTTTATGATGTCATTATTTTTTAACATTGGTTAATATTCCATTTTGTAAATGTACCATATTTTCTATTTCTATTCTTTGGCTGAATAGCATATAGATTCTTTCCAGGTTCTGCCTATTATGAATAAAGCTGCAATAAACATAATTGAGCAAGTGTCCTTGCGCTGTGATTGAGCATATTTTGGTTACATGCCCAAGAGTTGTATTACTAAATTTTGATGAATGCTCAATCCCATATTTTTAGAAAAGTGCCATACTGATTTTCAAAGTGCCTTTACAAGTTTACATTTCCATCAGCAGTGCAGAAGTGTTCCCCTTTCTCCACATCCTTTCAATGATGGTTGTCATTAGTGCTTTTGATGTTAGCCATTCTGACACATGTAGAGTTTTGTCAGTCACTAATGTCTTGTATCTTCAAAGTAGAGGGAGCTACTACATTTTTTAAAAAAATTTTGTGTATTTTGTTTTGTTGTCAAATACGTGGTCAATTTTGGAGAAGGTCCCATGAGGTGCTAAGAGAAAGGTATATTCTCTTGTGTTTCGGTGAAGTATCTTATAGATGTCTGCTAGATTCATTTGAGTCATTACAGATATTAATTTTCTTATTTTTCTATTAAGTTTCTGTCTGGTAGACCTATTTGATGTTGGGAGTGGGGCGGTGAAGTTTCCCACTATCAGTGTGCTGAGTTTAATGTGTAGTTTAAGTTTTAGTAACGTTTCTTTTAAAAATGTAGGTGCTATGTCATTTGGGGCATTGATGTTACAAATTGAAAATTCATCTTGATGAATTTTTTTCTGTGCTGAATAGAAAGTATCCTTCTCTAACTATTCTGATTAATTTTGGTTCAAAATCTATTTTATTAAATATAAGGTTAGGTTCACCAGTTTGTTGCTTAGGTGTATTTGATTGGTAATTTTTTCCCACTTCTTTATACTGAGGTTATGTCTCATTGAGGAAGAGATGTGTTTTATGTATGCAGCTGAACTCTGAGACCTGTTATTGTGCATATTCTGTTAGCTGGTGTTTTTTAGGCATTTTGAGTCCATCAGTATTTAGCAATATTAATGACTACAGGTTGTTAGTTGTTATTTTTGGTTTTGGTTTTGGTGGTGGTAGTAGTAGTGTGTGGTGGGATGAGTGTGTGTTTTTTCTTTGGGCATTGCTGATGTGTGGTTATCTATTTCCTGCTGTTATGGCTGCATGTAAGAATTTCCACCAGACAATAGAGCCTGATGATAGACCAGGAGCCTTGCCTTACCTTCAGCTGTATTATAATCCCACACTGGACAAATTAGGGGAAAAATTGCATCTATGAGAGCCTGATTAACTGTGAGCTCTCCTGTGGGGCCTTGAACCAGCTTCTGAGCCTCAGTTTTTGTATCTGATCCCTCTCCTCTGTTTTGAAGAGCACCTGTAAAAGCTATGTACAGTCATCCCACATGGGTTGGTGGGTAAAGAAAATTGTCTCAAAAAGACTAATTAATTCTTTAGGGTTTTCAGAGAAGGGCACATATTGGGCTCTCCAATTGTAAAGGTCACTAGTGGCAAAGGGCCAGTAGTGATGTGGTTGATTTCCACACTGGTCAGAGGGTCCTGCACCTTCAAGGGGGAGAACTATGACATTAGGAAAGGAGGTATCTCCCCTCTGGCTGTGGGTCCTTCCATCATCCTGGGGGTGGGAATGTTTGAGACTGACTGAACTGGCAGGGGACCTGGTGGTAGGACAGCTGTACCAGTATCTGGAGCATAAGGAGGGGGGAAGATGTCATCCTCTATGCTGCCTCCTTGAAGTATCTCTGGCCTAGGAATCAATGGGGTTTTGAAGGATGAGTTTCTCTCTGTAGCTACCAGAATGTCGATCTGTCAGGGCAAGAATGATTTAAACCAAGGAGGTGTATTGTCTACCAAATCCCTCCAGACCAGTATGTACGACACTTGGTTAGGGTGTCCTATTCGAGGTCTGAAATCATTTCCTCTACTGCCCCTCTGAGGGCCAAATCAAAGGTTCTTCCTGGAGGCCAGTCCACTCTGAGTGTTGGCCATTCTGACCTGCAAAAGGTGGCAAATTTAAACTTTTTAATCATAGCCAAAAGATTATGAGCACATATATTAACATCCTGGAAATGAGTTAGAATTAAGTCCAGTGGAGAAGTGATTACTTGCCTCAGAGCACTCTCTACAAGCAGAGTCACACATAGGAAGAAACACAGACTCCACAAAAGACTGAGGTCACTAATATCTTGGCAATGAATTAAAAGAGGTAAGTACAAAGAAAACAAAGAAATTGTGTGTCCCATGGCTTTTGTCACAGGTATGAGGCACCTTGTCCCCTACAGATATGTTCCTGTACTACAGCAGGCCCCAGGCAGGCTGGAAAGTTCAAGTTCACTGTCTTCTTCCCACCTGACTAAACTTTACAGGACTAGGAAATATCCCTAGCCTAGGTGCCTGTGCCCTCCCAACTTCTGGCCAGCACATAGGGCCTTCTTGGAGAATCTATCAGATCTACTTTGGCCTCAGAAATGCTGGCCTACACATGAATCTGACAGGCTGCCTTCCTGGGTTCTGTTCCCAGAATGAATCCAGGTCCTTAAACTGTATGTTTCATAAATGTTGCTAATATTTTGGGGTTGGAATTTTTTTCTTGTATTACTTTCAGTAAGGCTAAATTTGTTAATATGTATTATTTAAATCTGGTTTTGCCATGAAATATTTACTTGCTCTTTTTATGATAATTGAAAGATTTGCTGAGTATAGTAGTCTGGGCTGGCATGTATGGTATCTTAGTCTCTGCAAAATGTCTCTTCAGTATCTTCTATCGTTCAGATATTCCATTGAGATGTCAGGTGTAATTCTGATAGGTCTGCCTTTATTTATTGCTTGTCCCTTTTACTTTGATGCACTTAATATTCTTTCTTTTATGTATGTTTAATATCTTGATTATTTAAAGATGAGTGCACTGTTTTTTGGTCCAGTCTATTTGGTATTCTATAAGCCTTTTAAATCTTCATAGGCCATTTTTTATTTTAGGTTGAAAAAGTTTTACTTGATGATTTTGTTGGATATATTTCCTATGTATTTCAGCTGGAATTCTTCTTCTATCTCTATTATTGTTTGGTTTGGTCTTATTTATTAATACTTAAAAATGCACAAAGATGGTTAGGTACACTGTAATTATGGGAAATCATTAAGAGAAAATTATAGATAAAATGTATGTGGGCAGAACTGTTATGGGGATTATATGGCAAATGATGTTTTGTGGTTTTTCTGTTCCTTTTTAATGATGGAACAAGTGATCAAACTACAGCATCTGGATTACAAGAAAAGCACTTTTATGCATTGAGTCATATCAACTGTCAAAAATGAAAGAAATTCAGTCATTTCAATTTTATAAGTGAATAAAAATAATTCATTTCAGGTACTGTTTAAATATTTTGACCATTGAAATAGCTGGATATTTTTTACAAAATAGACATAAAAAATTTTAAAATGTTAAGGTTGAGAGGAATGTAAAATAACTTTTGATTACTCTTCAAGCAATATATATAATGACCTTCTTCCCTCACCCCTAAGTGGACAGGACCACCTAAAGTAATTCTGACAACTCCCATAGATGCTAAACTTGAAGGCTTCCCACATTGGATTCATTTGTCTAACCTTAAACCTTTTATTCCTCCCCTACCTCAAAGTAGCCAAGTAAGTGACCCAAAATCACAGAAGAAACCAGCTCCACTGGCTCTAAACCCTGTCTGAGTTTACATTACAGATAACCAGGGCAGAAGACAAGATTGGTATCTAGTAAACAAAGCCCCCAAAGCAAGTCTGCCTTGACCTTCCTCACAGACCAACTTTTCAGAATAACAGGTGTAGCCCCCATCAATTTTGCATTAATACCTCAGCTAGTGAGCTCCAAGATACTTGGAAGTGAGATACAGACTGTTCTAACTTTTCTATGTCTTCATCAATGGAAAGCCTTAAAGAGGCACAATGTTGCTGTTGTATAATCAAGGAATTAACACCTGTCCCTAAGCCTGCTAAGCTTGCTTCTAATAAAATGCTAAGGGTCAGGTGGTGGAAGGTTTCCTCTTATGATGGAATAGGCTATAGGTATAGAGGGGTCCAGCAGATCACCTTACATATGACAGATTAGCCTAGGTACCAGGTGAATTAAAATACAAAATCCTTTGGTTTGGTTAAACACTTGAACATGAGCACAAGGGGTCAGCCTGTTTGAGCAAGTCCACTAGGTAATATTAGGAAGGACTAAGTACCCTAGAGGAGTGGCATTAAGCTGCTGGGTTTGGTTACACAGTGCTTGGTAACTTGTTGGAACTGTTCCTATGCATAGTCCCTGGCTCTTGACCTGCTGCAAGGTCAACTTGACCTTGAACTGCCACCAGCATTTCTTAGATTCCTAAGTCTAAATGTATTTCCCCAGTACTGTGACTACTTCCTAGAGAGGGGGCTGGGTATCATAGCATAACCAACAAGAATTGTTGTTGGCCTAGAAGAATTTAAGAATTCAAAGAATTTTTGAAGGAGGGCTATCAGGGGATCTGAATCACCCTCCCTGGGTGATTAGGTATGAAAGCTTTAAGGGTTAGGGTCACCCCAGGAGGGGGAGTTAAGATGCTGGACAAAATGATGCCTATATCTGGCCTTGTCAGGTCAAACACTCTCAGACCCTAATGGCATCCATTCAACCAACAGACTTGGCATCTCTAGTCAGTAAAGTCAATGGTTACCTGAGAATTCAAGGGGAATTTCAAGCCTGCCAGTTTTTGAGCCCATGCAAAAATTACCAAGTCAGATTTGGTCACTGTCCATCCTGAAGCACTAGACCCACAGCCTCATGACCATCAGGAAAA
The DNA here is from genome assembly GCA_004025045.1 of Sigmodon hispidus. NCBI lineage: Eukaryota > Metazoa > Chordata > Mammalia > Rodentia > Cricetidae > Sigmodon > Sigmodon hispidus. The sequence continues at coordinate 7,868 of PVIH01029250.1, read as the reverse complement.
ATCACCAATCCTTCCACATGCTTTGACTGCTTTTTGTCCATGCACACATACCATTTGCAGAGTCTCAGGGATGATTGGTTGGTTGACAGATCTTCAGCAAATTGCCCAAGTTCAAAAGTCATTTTAGGAAATGAAGTGTCTATCTAATATATTCCAGTGGCCAGGAGTAGAAAAATGTCAGAAGCTGGACTGTTAAGAATCCACATCAAGTTCTAGCCTTGGCGCAGGTTCATGTCTGCACATGCTATCAACCCCTTCTGGTAGAGGGGAGCCATCCCCAACATCAGCCAAACCAGGAGTGGTATCATGACAGTGGATTCTAAGCTTTAAGGGGTTAGACACATGAGGAGAGACTTTCCACACCTTGGTTCCGGGCAGGTAAATGGGGTCTGAATAGCACACTTGAGAGCGGTGAATCCACAAAAGGATTCCATGTTCTTCGAGGTCCGTGGGGATCATCAGGATCACTTGGTAGGGTCCCTTCCTCCCAGACTCAAGGGTCTGGCAATGATGTCTTTGAACCAGGACCCAAATGGAGTTTCATAACCTAAGTTTCCCCTTTTCATTAATGTCAAATTTTTCATAGTAAAGAAGCTTATGTCTCCGTGACCTTCATTTGATTGTGATGGTTACATAGATTCCACTAGATTGTCAGGTAAAGTTTAAGCATAGGAGCCAAAATTTTGTTGAGTATTTTTGTATTAATGTTCAGGAGGGAGACTGGTCTGTAATTTTCTTTCTTAGTTGCATCATTGAGTGGCTTAGGTATCAGGGTGATTGTGGCCTCATAAAAAAGAGTTTGGCAGTGTTCCTTTAGTTTCTTCTGTATGGAAAAGTTTGAGTAGTATCAGAATTAGTTCTTATTGAATGGTAGAATTCTGCAGTGAAACCATCTTGTGCTGAACTTCTTTTATTTGTGAGAATTTAAATAACTGCTTCAATTTCTTTTGTGGTTATATGTCTGTTTGGGTCTTTAAAATGTTCTTGATTTGGTTTGGGGAATTGGTACTTGTCCAGAAAGCTGTCCATTTCTTTTAGGATTTCCATTTTAGTAGAGTATAGGTATGCAAGGTATGACCTGATGATTCTCTAAGTTTCCTGGGTGTTTGTTGTTATGTCCCCTTTTCACTTCTGGTAATGTTAATTTGGATACTTTCTTCCTGTCTTTTGGTTAGTTTGGATAAGGGTTTGTCTATCTTGTTGATTTCTCAAAGAATCAAATCTTTGATTAATTGATTCTTTATATTGTTCTCTTTGTTTCTGTTGTACTATTTTAGCCCATGTTTGATTATTTCCTGCTGGCTACTCATTCTAGGTGAGTTTTATTGTAATTAGCTAAATAGTGTGTGAATACCTGATTTTTGACAAAGAGGCCAAAAATATTCAATTGAAAAAAAAGAGAATATCTTCAAAAAATGGTATTGTCATAACTGGATGTTAGTTTTAAAAAAAATGCAAATGCATCCAAACATGTCACCTTGCACAAAACTCAAATCCAAGTGAATCAAGACCTTAACATAAACCTAGCTACACTAAACTTGATCGAAAAGAAATTGGGAAATACTCTCCAATGCATTGGCACAGGTGACCACATCCTAAATATAACACAGACACTATCAACAGCAATCAGAAAGTGGAACCTTCTGAAACTGAGAAGCTTCTGTAAGACCAAGAGCATAGTCAATAAAAGAAAATGACAGTCTTCAGAATGGGAAAAGTTTTTCCCCAACCCTACAACTGACAGAGTACTGATTTCAAAGACATATAGAGAAGTCAAGAAAGTAAAGCCCAAAACCCTAAAAAACCCAATTGAAGAATGGGGTTCAGAACTAAAAAGAGAATTCTCAGCAGAACAATTACAAATGTCTGAAAGGCACATGAAAAAGTTCTCAGCATTCTTAGCCATAAGAGAAATGCAAATCAAACCACCTTACACCTGTCTCAATGGCTAAGATTAAAAACACAGTTGACAACCTATGTTGGAGAGGATGTGGAGCAAGAAGAACACTACTCCATTTTTGGTGGGAATGTAAATTTGTTCAGCCACTTTGGAATGTAGTGTGGTAGTTTCTCAGAAAACTGGATATCATTCTCCCCAAAGATCCAGAAATAAGCTAAAAATGCACATTTGTATCCCAAAAGCATAGCTCATCTATATTCATAGCAACACTATTCATAATAGCAAGAACATTGAATCAACCTAGGTGCCCCTCAACTGAAGAATGGATTATCAAACTGTGGTACATCTACACAATGGTGTACTACTCAGCAGTAAGAAAAAATTATTTCCTAATCATCACAGGCAAATGGATAGATTTGGAGAATATCTTCTTGAGGGATATATCACTATCCCAGAAAGATAAGCAGGGAATTTTCTCATTCATTAGTGGACATTAATCAGAAGCATTCCTATGTTATTGAAAGATTATGAGTGAATAAAATGATATAAAACACACTCACAAAAAATAATAACAAAAGAAGAGAATATATAGAGTATTTTCCTAGCTAATTGAGAGCATAAGGGGCTACAGCTAAGAAGGTATCGGAACAAATCATGAGAGAATGAGATGATTGAGTGAGAGGACCATCTAGGAAGGAGAAAACTAAAGAGAGGGAGATCTTAATATAGGAAGCCAATGTGGAGTTGGAAAATGACTAGGTGCTACTGTAACCTATAAGAACTAACAGGATGTCCCTGACTAGGTCTCCAACAAATAGTGAAGATGTTACCTAGACAAAACTTTGCCTTTAATAAAATAAATAACCACCCATGTGTCATCACAGAATCTACATCCAATAATGAAGTGGTAGAGGCCGGGAAACATTACTGAGTACTGGGCTAAGGTCCTGTTCCAGCTGAGGGGAGGGGAGGAGACTCTATATAAGAAAGATAACAGGGCTTTTTTTGTATAACTATTTTTATTGTCTTTTAAAAATCAATATCAAAATTTATATAAAAATAAAAAAATTTAGAGTAGATGAAAAAGAGACCTCTCTCAAGGGGATAGTCTCCAAATCCATCCATTTGCCTGAAAATTTTTGAAGGACCCTGGGTTCTAGGGCTTGCCCAGGCATTCAGTTCAAGTATTCAGCAGAGCACCCCCCATGAGAACAAGGAATTAAAAGTCTAAAAGTCTGTCCCAGGAAACAGAGTGACCCAGCCCAGATAGCCGTAATCAACTCAGGTAGGACATAATGGTCTGGTTGAAACTGTGATTAAAATACCAGAAACTAGGTATGGACTGGTCTTTGTTGTTTTTAGTAGATTCAGAAGCTGCTCATTCTGCACTTAGGTATAATTTATCCTTCTCAGATCTCTATAAGTATCGATGGCTGGGCTAGTTATAACTTTGTTAGCTTGGTAGAACCAGACAATCAGACCCTTCTCCAAGGTGATAGCCAGTTTTCAAGCTCATTTTATAAATCCTGATTGGAAATACTAATATACCTAAAATTCTTATGTCTTTTTACAATTTGTATGAGTTTAAGAGACTCATAGAATTTGGATCCACCTCACAGAGGCAAAAAGATTCCAGATAAGTACAATCTAAGCTTTTCCCACCTATCTGTCCCTAAAGATGCTTCTGGTTTTCGGACTCCTGCCCTTCCTTTCCAAATTACTAAGACTGGGCCCAAGATTTAAATTCTAACCTTTTGTTCTCAGTTTTAACATATCTCAACAGATTTCCACTTGACTAGGATCTGTGGACTTGCTGGAAGCCTGTGAACCAGTTCTACCGATTTGGGCTGTTTCCTGTTTCTCGGCTACTGGATCAGACAGCTATGAGCTCCTGACAGAAGCCCTAAATGCCAGTTCCTTTACTAGCTTTTCAACCTTTTGGGTCCCTAAGAACAATGCCCCAATGTCAGCTTGAAGCAGTAAAGAAAATATTCTACACCCGTCAAATCTCCAAACCCCTAAAAGGTTGAAATGCTAAGTTAAAAAGAAAGCCTGGCATAGGAGACAAATCTTTTTGTGGAGGCCAAAGGTCCCTACAGTCTCAGGTTGGCTTTGCAAGTCAGGTCCCAGCTGCTCTTTAGAGACCTTGCAGATCAGTTTGGGCTGCAAGGGTGGGCACAAGACCATCTTCTAGAGAGACTACTTCCATGAAAAGAAAACCATCATAGCATTTTTTAAAAACATGGGACAGCATCAGAGAAAACCTGTCTCAATGACTATTATCTTGCTACTAGAGATAGGAGGCAACGCTGCAGAGATTGAGACAAGAACTACAGCATTGGTATAAAACAGCCATCTTATGCAACTACAGATGGTTGTGACTATGACAACCACACAAGGATATTTAGAGAGCCCTCCTGTTATTGATTCTCACCCTAGGACCATGTGTTTTGAATAGGTTAATTCAGTTTGTAAAGGACCGGTGGTCTATAGTACAAGTTATGGTCCTAACTCAGCAGTATCAACTGCTTAGGCAGCAAGCTGGGTCCCCTACAGATTTAGAGAAAGAACAAGACAAATGGATATAAGATTCTATCCATTCACAAGAAAAAAAGGGAGGGATGAAAGACCCCAACCTCAAAATTTCCACAAGGCCAATTAGCTGGAATATGCATGTTTAGGGTATATTCCCAAGAATGGTATTGTCAGATCTTAGAGGAGAGTGATTTTGAGATTTCTGAGGAATCTTCATACAGCATTCCAGAGGGGCTAAAAAGTTTACATTCCCACCAACAATGAAAGAATATTCCCTTTGTTCTACATCCTCTCCAGCATAGACTTTCATTTTTATTTTGATCTTAGCCTTTCTGACAGGTATAAGTTTGTGTCTCAAAGGTGTTTTGATTTGCATTTCTTTGATGGCTAAAGATGTGCATTTTTTCAAGTGTCTTTCAGTCATTTGTAATTTTTCTGTAGAAAATTCCCTTTTAGTTCTGAACCCAATTTTTTAAACTGGGTTATTCATAGTTTAGGACTTTAGTTTCTTGAGTTCTCTCTATACTTTTTTAAATCAGTCCTAGTCACTTGTATGGTTGGTGAAAATCCTTTTCCATTCTGTAGGCTGTCATTTTGTTTTAATGACTGTGTCTTTTGTCTTACTTTTTCAGGAGATCCCACTTATTAATTGTTGTTCATACTGTCTGTCTTACTGGTTTTAGGAAATGGCCTTCTGTGCAAATGCATTGGAGTGTATTTCCCACATTTAAGGAGAATTTTCACAGTGATGATAAGCTAGAGATCTGGATAATTAACTGAATTAACAACAGCCACTGGGGAAACTTTGAGAAAAGTAACTACTTCCTCCAATGAAAAGCAACTCTCCACTGACATTGAGCAGTATTTGGAGCCTTGAAAGCAGGGAGCAGATTTTGTTTCTATGTGTCAATTGGTACTTCAGAGCCCATTCTCTCCAGAGGAACACCTAACCCAGTCTTGACATTAGAAGAAGGAAATCAGACCTCCATGGAATGGATAGTGAGATGATCTACCATGGAACTTCTTGCCCTTTATCTTGAGGGAATTGGAAGATGGAGGCTGAAGGCTGACCAGGAGAAGCTGGGAGGGGTAAGGGAGAGAGAACAAGAAGATTTATGTGGGGGAAGAACTTCATTTATAAATAAATAATTAAATAAATATACAAATAGAATAAAACTGAATATCAACTATACTCTAGGGCAAATACTATGTCCAGGATTTGTTGATCAACAACAACAACAACAAAAATCTATTCTATTTTTGGTGTGCTTTTTATTTTATTTTGTTTTGCTTCAGCATTTTACTGCTCAATAATATTCCATTGTGTATATGTACAACATATTATTTAGCTATTCTTCAGTTGAAGGGCATCTAGCTTGTTAAAAATTAAGTATATTACACATAATGCATCTATGAACATAATTGATAAAGTGTTTTGTGGTATGAATTTACATTCCTTGGGGATATTTCCATGAATGTTATTTCTTGGTCATGACACAGATTAATTCCCAGTTTTCTAAGAAACTGTCATAATGATTTCAAAGGTGGATATAGAAGTTTACATACTCATCAGCAATGGAAGAGTGTTCCCCTTATCTTACAAGCCCTCCAGCATAGGCTGTCTGAGTATTTTTAATCTTAGCTATTGTGATATGTCTAAGACTGTATCTCAGAGTTGCTTTGATTTGATGAGTATGTTGAACAATTCTTTGAATATTTATAAGCAATTTGAGATTTTTCTGTTGGGAATAATCTGTTTAGATTGTTATTCCATTTCTTAGAGCGTCTGTAGAACAACAGATAGATGTAACCCCCAAAAAATGTCTGCTCGCAACATGATAATCAAGCCACAAAATATACAAAACAAAGAAAAAGTTTTAAGACCTGCAAAAGAGAAGGGCCAACTTACATATAAATGCAGACCCATCAGAATAAGTATTCAGTGGAAACAAAGAAAACAAGGAGGTCCTGGTCAGAAGTTCTACAGACACTAAAAGAGCATGGCTGCAAACCTAGACTACTATACTCAGCAAAACCTTAGACGGAGTAAACAAAATAGTTCTTTCTTGCCAAAGTCAGACTTAAACAATACCTATCTACAAATCTGGTCCTTCCTAAGGCATTAGAGGGAAAATTCTAACCTAAGAATCCCAGATATACCCATGAAACCACAAACAATTGATAATCCCACAGATGAAAAGCTCAAATAAAAGAAATACATATAAGCTACCATCAAAAATAACAGGACATATAAATCAATGATCACTAATATCCCTTAATGTCAATGAACTCAATTCACCTATAAAAAGACACACCCTAACATAATGGATACAAAAAGAGAAGCCATTCTCCTGCTGCCTTCAAGAAACACACCTCAACCTTTAAGAAAGACACAAACTAAGAGTAAAGGGTTGGAAAAATTTTTTTCCAAATAAATGGCCCTAAGAAACAAGCTGGATTTGCAAGCCTAAAATCTAACAAAGGAGATTTCAAACTATAATCAATTAAAAGAGGCGAGAATAGCCATTACTTGTTCATCTCAGGAAAAATAGATCAAGATAATATTTGAATCCTAAATAATTATGCCTCTAATATTAGGGTACCAATCTATGTCAAAAACACTATTGAACCTCAAATTCCACAGCATTTACCAACCCTAATAGTGGTAAACTTTAATACTTCACTTTCACCCTTGAATAGGTCAACCAGGCAGAGATTCAATAGAGAAATAAAGAGTCTAACAGAGGTTATGAAACAAATAGATTTAATAGATATTTACAAAAGCTTCCACCCAAATGCAAAGGATAAACATATTTCTCAGCACCACATGGAACTTTCTCTAAGATTGGCAACATAATTGGTCATAAAGCAAATATCAATAGACATAAAAATAGAAATAATCCTTTGCATCATATCAGACAACCAGGGCCTAAAGTTAGAGTTCAACATCAAAAAACCACAGAAAGCCTAACAACTCTTTTAAACTAAGCTTCACTAAACTGAACCACCTCTGTGTCAAGGAAGAAATTAAGAAAGAAATCAAAGATTTCCTAGAGATGAATGAAAATGATTCCATAAAGTACCCAAAATTGTGGGACACAAAGACAGCAGTCTTAGGAGGAAAAGTCATAGGACTAGATGCCTATATGAAAAACCTAGAGAAATCCCACACTAGAAAAATAGAAGCCCAGCTGAAAGTCTTAGAAAAATTAGAAGCAAACTGATATAGAAGAATAGACAGCAGGAAATAATCAAACTTAGAACTGAAATCAATAAAATTGAAACAAAAAGAACAATACAAAAAATTAAAGAATTAAAGGATAGGTTCTTTGAAAAAGTCAACAAGATAGATAAACCCTCATGCACAATAACCAAAAGCTGAAAGAGAGTATCCAAATCAACAAACTCAAAAATGAAAAGGGGGACATAAAAA
>PVIH01029249.1:0-13936 GCA_004025045.1 Sigmodon hispidus | reverse complement strand
AAAACTTTATTTATTTATTTGCCTTGGTATTTGCCTGGAACCGGAACTACCAACAGTTGTTAGCTGCCATGTAGGTGCTGGGAATCGAACCTGGGTCCTCTGGAAGAGCAGGCAGTGCTCTTAACCGCTGAGCCATCTCTCCAGCCCCGAGATCTATTTTTATGTGTGCATCTTGCCTCCAAGTGTGTACATGCACCATGTGCATGCAGTGCTGGTAGAGGCCAGCAGAGGGCATCAGATCACATGGCACTATAGTTTCAAATGCTGTGAACAGCCATGTGGGTGCTGGGAACTGAACCCAGGTTCTCTGCAAGAGGGAGCCAGTGCTCTTAACCACTGAGCCACCTCTCCAGTTCATAATATGAAGTTTTTTTTAGGTTTATTTGTTTATTATGTATACAGTATACAGAAGAGGGCACCAAATGTCATTATAGATGGCTGTGAGCCACCATGTAATTGCCAGGAACTGAACTCAGGACCTCTGGAAGAGCAGTCCATGCTCATAACCTCTGAGCCATCTCTCCAGCCCCATAATATGAATTTTAAAGAGGAATTAAATTGTGAAGGGATGTTTGATGTTGCAGGATTCAGAGGCTCAATATTCTAATTCTTATAATTGTCATTGCTGAATTTAACTGTTTTTTGGGATTTTGTGCTTTCTTTTTATTTATTTTTTAAACAGGCTCTCACTATATAGTGAGGCTAGCTTGGAACTCTAGACTAGGTTAGCTTCAAATATTGATCTGCCTCCCTCTGCCACCTTAGTACTGGGATTAAAGGTGTGCTATAACATACCGAGCCACTTTTGTTTCTTCTAGCATGTATCTTCAGCTGTCCTGGAACTTGATCTGTGGACCAGGCTGGCTTTGAATTTGAGGATCTGCCTGCCTCTGCCTCTGCCTCTGCCTCCTGAGTGCTGGCAATAAAGGCATGCATTATCACAACCTGGCTCTAGTCCAGATCCTTTTTTTTTTTTTTTTTAAATGGAGCATTCTAGATGTCTCTCTCTGTTTTATTCAGGTGACTGCAAGCCCTGGAAAATCTGTGCTTGCCAATGGCCAACTACTATAATTTGTCTTTTATATACACAACTTTAAAATTTGGAATTTTGAAAACATTAGCATCACTTTAGAAAAACATCTCCTAATTTACCATGTTCAGTTGACTTTGTGACAAAAGTAATACCCATATTGGCCTAAAAATGTTAAACTTAATTTCCTTCCATCTATACAGAGAAAACAGTGTACTAAATATGTAAGGTATCATCTACGTATATTTGACTATAGAAACTAATAAAATAGACTCTTAAGTGAAAAAACAAATATGTTTAGGGCTATTTCAGAAATTGTTTGCAAGCCAGAAGAGGGCACCAGATCTCACTACAGATGGTTGCGAGCCACCATGTGGTTGCTGGAATTGAACTCAGGACCTCTGGAAGAACAGCCAGTGTTCTTATCTGCTGAGCCATCTCTCCAGCCTATTTCAGAAATTATTGGAAATTCAAAGTTCATTGGACATTTAAAGAGAAAAAAGAAAGATACTCCACCCAACATCTCAAACAGCCAGTAATTAAAAAAAAAAATCTGCATGGGTGGTGGTGCACTCCTTTAATCCCAGCACTCAAGAGGCAGAAGCAGGCAGATCTCTGTGAGTTCAAGGTCAGCCTGGTCTACAAGATGAGTTCTAGGACAGCCAGGACTGTTGCACAAACCTTTTCTTGATAAACCAAACCAAACCAAAACCCCTTATTTTCTATTTTCATTTTTTTTTATTGATTTGGAGGTGGTTTGTGCACACATGTGGAAGTCGGAGGTCAAGTTGAGGGAGCTGGTTTCTCTTCCACTGTGTCCTAAGGTCAGAACTCAAACTCAGGCTGACAGGCTTGATGGCAGGCCCCTTTACCTGCTGAGCCGTCTCACCGGTCCGCTTCCTCATTTTATTTTATTTTGCTTTTTCATTTTTTGAGACAGAATTTCTCTGTTTATTCTTGGCTGTCCAGGAACTCACTCTGTAGACCAGGCTAGTCTCGAACTCAGAAATCTGCCTGCCTCTGCCTCCTGAGTGCTGGGGTTAAATGCAGGAATCTACCACCACTGCCATGCTTATTCCTTTATATAGATTTTATTTTTTATTTATGTGTAAGTGTATGTGTCTATGTGAATATATGCCATATATATGTAGGTGTCTGAAGGCAAGTGGTGTGTACAACTTTCTAAGTTCTAGGCCAGCCTGGTTTATATAACAAGTTCTAGTACAGCCAGGGATAGAGAGATCCTGTCCCAAAACACAAGCCAACACTAAAACATTCTCCGATACCCCAAGAACGATGCCAGAACAAACATCTGCATACGTCACTGTAATGCAAAGGCAATAGGAATTCAGTTAAAGCTTTGCTTGGTATTTTGGCCTTTTTAGGAAGAGCTGTAGCAGTCTGATATTTGGGATGTTGGACTAGCAGGGAGCTGCAGCTCCTCATCACCCATTCAGCTGTGCGGATGCACTGGTGCTCTGCAGTGTGTCTTGTTCTGCTGGCACAGGAAGTGCCTCAGGCGTGGTCTACGCATTTATCAGGATAAGAGTCTGTAAACTGAATAGCAATTCTGTTATTTTAATAGACCACTAGGGGGCAGTAATGGATAAAGAACAGACCGTGGGCTGTGAGAAAAGCTGTGCTGCTAAGCCGTGAAGACTTGAGTTTGACCCTGAGTCCATTTTTATAATTATTAATGGTGACATTGTTACTAGTGAGTGTTACTTCTGTTTTCTTTCATTTTCTTTTTCTCCTTTTTTTTCAGTTTTTCTTTTCCTTTTTTAAAAAATTTATTTAACTTTGTTTTATGTGCACTAGTGTCAGATCCCCTGAAACTAGGGTTACAGACAGTTGTGAGCTGCCATGTGGGTGCTGGGAATTGAACCCAAGTCCTCTGGAACAGCAGCCAGCACTCTCAACCCCTGAGCCATCTCTCCAGCCCCATCTGTTTTTAGTTTTTTGAGACAGGATTTCTCTGTGAAACTGTCCTGCTGTCCTGGAACTCACACTATAGACCAGGCTGGCCTTGAACTCAGCCTCCCTGAGACCAACAGTGTGCACCACCACTGCCTGGCTACTACTATTTTCTGATACGGCTACTATTAGAGAAATCTCTTCCGTTAGCCGAACTTGGTGACTCATTGCAGTTCAAGGGTTGGGGGGTGGGTGCTGAGGCAGATAAACCTAGGCTGTATGATAACTTTCAGGGCAACTTGGGCTGCAGAGTGAGATTCTATCTTAAACAACCACAACAAGATAAAAAGAAAAGAAAGGGACTGGAGAGATGGCTCAGTGGTTAAAAGCACTGGCTCTTCTTCTGGAGGACCTGGGTTCAATTCCCAGCATCCACACGGCAGCTAACAACTGTCTGTAATTTCAGTTCCAGGAGATCCAACATCTTCACACAGACACAGACACAGACACAGACACAGACACAGACACAGACACACACACACACACACACACACACAATGCACATAAAAATAAATCATTAAAAAAAAAAAGAGAAAAGAAAAGGAAAGTTCCTATCACCTAAACATTCTAGGAAGAGAAACTGACAAACAAAACCCAGAAAAATTTAGGTTTCTATTTTATTTATTATTATTGCTGTTGTTATTATTTGAGACAATGTCTTACAATATAGCTCCTTCTGACCTGAAATTCCCTATGTAGATCAGGCTAGCTCTGATCTTGCAGTAATAGTCTTAATATGAGTATGAAGAATGCTAAAAACTAGGGCAGAGAAGAAAGCTGGGATTGCTGGGGCTTGAGGAAGCATGAGCTAGAGGGGGCCATTAGGGAAGCTGGTCCACACTGGCAGTGAAGAAAATCTTAAGGAGACAGAACCAGCTGTGTAGGCATCCAGGCGCTGCATGGAGGTCGAGGATCAGGGTCCCTGGGAAGAGAAAGCAAAAGGGTCCCAGAATAGGACCGTGCACCCCTGTGAGGAATGTAAGAGACCAGTGTCACAGAAGGCTGGAACTGGTAGAGTTTGCTTGCACACTGGATATGGCTGTAAGAAAGGGAGTCAGAGAGATGGCTCGGTAGTTCAGGGCATTTGCTGCTCTTACAGAGGAGGTGGGGTGGATTCCCACTACTCACCTGGTAACTCAAGGGCTTATAACTGAACTGTTCTAGGGGATCCGTGTCACCTTCTGACTTCTGCAGGCACCAGATATGCATGTGGTGCAATTACATACATGCAGGCAAATACTCATACACATAAAATAAATCAGAGAGAGAGAGAGAGAGAGAGAGAGAGAGAGAGAGAGAGAGAGAGAGACTAACAAAGACAAAAAGACAAAGAAAGAAAAATAGGCAGGTGTGTTCAAGGGACAACCAGAACTTTTAACCTTTTTCTTTTTTTCTTTCCTTCCTTCCTTCCTTTCCTTCTTGTTTTTCAAGACAGTATTTCTTTGTGTAGCTGTAGCTCTGGCTGTCCTGGAACTCACTTTGTAGACCAGGTTGGCTTTGAACTCATAGAGATCTGCCTGCCCCTGCCTCCCAAGTGCCGGGACTAAAGGTGGCACCACCACCACTACCCGGCTAGCTCCAGAACTTTTATGCTTGAGCAAGCAGAAGGACCAAGAGTTGCTGTTTCCAGAAGCAATGAAGATCTGAAGAGTTCGTTCGGGAGAAGAACCAGTTCTGAAGGGATCTTGCAGACACGGTACCTGAGATGCTTCTCAAACACTGGCTGCAGGAATCCAACTCTGGGCCTTAGGGGTCTGAGTGGGAGGCACCAATCCTAGCCTCATCTCTGACCATGCAGGGAAGCTTCTCGAACTCTGCCCAGAGCTGTGTTCCCCCTTTGGCACTGCTGGGTTGTGCTATAAGCCTGTTGCAGCCCCTCTCCTGGTCATGGTACACCAGCCCACGTGGAGTCTCAGTAGGGGCTCTGTCCTCAGGGATTGAAGCAGCATGGATGACGCCCACACATATTCCCTGCTGGTCATGGCATGAGGCCAGGTGCTTCTGGCTGGTTATTTTCATACTACAGGAACAAAACTGGAAATCCCCAAACCTGGTTACCCATGAACTCAGCCTTGAGTGAGGGCCAAACAGAGCTAATCAGAGTCTGGAGAAAGCAAATAGGTTTTTATCTTCTGTGCCAACAATGAATAATCAAGTTTGGTTCTGGATTTCAGCTGGCTTTAGAAGGGACAAGGGTGAGCTGGTGAGATGGTACCATGGGCAAAGTATTTGCAATGTAAACCTGGTGATGGGAGTCCGATCCCAGGAACTCATGTAAAAGCTGGATGTGGAGGTGCCAGCATATGATGCCAGCACTGTGATGGAGAGGTGGGAGGCAGGAACAAAAATCAGCTGGATGCTAGAATATGCAGAGCAACAGCAGAAGTGAGAGAGAGCCTGCCTGTAAAATATGGTAAAAGGAGAAAACTGATTCCTGGCTTTCATACAAGCACCATGCCTCCCCCCACCCCTGAGGTGGTTTGGATGCTTGGTCATTAGGGAGTAGAGATACTTGACAGGAGTTAAGAGGTGTGGCCTTGTTGGAGTGGTTGTGGCCTTGTTGGAGTGGGTATGGTTTTGTTGGAGTGGGTGTGGCCTTGTTGGAGTGGATGTGGCCTTGTTGGAGTGGGTGTGGCCTTGTTGGAGTGGATGTGGCCTTGTTGGAGTGGGTGTGGCCTTGTTGGAGTGGATGTGGCCTTGTTGGAGTGGGTGTGGCCTTGTTGGAGTGGGTGTGGCTTTGTTGGAGTGGGTGTGACCTTGTTGAAGTGGGTGTGGTTTTGTTGGAGTAGGTGTGGCCTTATTGGAGGAAGTGCATCAGAGGGCCTAGGCTTTGGGATTTCAAATACTCCAGCCAGACCCAGTGTCACTCTCTCTTGCTGCTGTCTGTGTATCTGGATTTAGAACTCTCAGCTACTTCTCCAGCACCATGCCTGCCTTCAAGCCACCATGATGATAATGGACTACACTTCTAAAACTGTAAGCCAGCTCCATTTAAATGCTTTCCTTTATAAGAGTTGCTATGATCATGTTATCTCTTCACAGCAATAGAACACTCAGATAGCCTCAATTAAAATAAAAAATAAATCATAAGAAAACATAAGAAAGGAGCAGGATGTGAAATTGATTAGTAATGTCTGCCATGAGAGCAAAATCAGGGATTGTCTGCTACTGCACCGGATATTTGTTTTTCCTCATTTACTTATACTTTGGACCTTTGTTTCAAAAGGTCCATACTGTGCACTGTGGATTAGTCAAACCACATTCAAATCATAGCACAGGTGGAACATTCCTTAATCTTCTGCTATGGGCTGGGAACTGAGAGAGGATCCAGGGGACAGAAAAGTCCTCCATGGAAATTAATTCTACCCTGCTTCTCAGAAAGCCATCAGCTTTAGGCTGGGGTGTAGCCCTGTCTGTAGTGTACTTACTAGGCACACATGAAGTCCTGGGCTTGACCCCAGCATAGACTGCATAAACCCGGTCTGCCTGGGTACACCTATAATCCCAGCCTTTGAGGGGAGAGGCAGGATCAGAAGTTCAAGGACATCCTCAGCTATATAGAGTTCAAGGCCAGAGTGAACTACTTTTTGAGACTCTGTAAATAAAATAAAACTACCCGGGGGCTGGAGAGATGGCTCAGCGGTTAAGAGCACCATCTGCTCTTCCAGAGGACCCGGGTTCGATTCCCAGCACCCACATGGCAGCTAACAACTGTCTGTAGTTCCAGTTCCAGGCAAACACCAAGGCAAATAAATAAATAAATAAAATAAAGTAAAAAAAAAAAAAAGAAAAAAAAAATAAAACTACCCACTTAACCAACTACAGCAGGACAAGAACAAAAACTAAAAGTAAGCAACCAAGCAAGCAAACATCAGTCTTCTTCAAGTTGGACTCTAGTCCAGCTAGTAATAGAAATGTCTTAACTGGGAAAGATCCCAGTTCTCTTTGTAGCTCCTAATGAGCGGCTGAGACCTGCCCAGAGAGCTTAAACCACAGTCACCCAGCCTGGGCACTGCGTTTGCAAAAGCATCTTGGTATTTCCAGGTGAGATTAAATCATCTCTTCCCCTTCCTCTTTCTTCTCCGGTTCCTCCCCCATCTTTTTCATCACCATTTTGCTGTTGTGGCTGTACTTTGCCTGTTTTTATGTGTCTGGGTGTGCTGCCTGCATGTCTGCACCAAGTAGTGCCAAGGAGGTAAGAAGTAAACTT
This sequence comes from Sigmodon hispidus, assembly GCA_004025045.1. Taxonomy (NCBI): domain Eukaryota; kingdom Metazoa; phylum Chordata; class Mammalia; order Rodentia; family Cricetidae; genus Sigmodon; species Sigmodon hispidus. The sequence goes on along the minus strand of PVIH01029249.1, from coordinate 6,722 downwards.
TCAAGCCTCCGGGACTAGAGTTACAGGTGTTTGTACTGGGAGCCAAACCTGGGTCATCAGCAAGAGCCAAAGTGCTCTTAACCATTGAGTCATCTCTCCAATACCTCCCTCACCTCCTTTGTTGTTTATTTGAGATGGTCTCATGTTGTCCAAGCTAGCCTTGAACCCCTGACCCTCTTGCTTCACTGTCTAGATGCTGAGATTACAGACGTACCATCATGCTCGGCAGCACCATTCTTTAAAACAATTTTATTAAATTTTTATTTGCGTGTATACACATGCACAAATGTGGGTAGCCATTACTGCATCATGGCCACTTTTCAGATGAAAATTTTAAGCTCAAGAAGGGCAAAGAACTTGAAGAAGATCACGTCCTATTAATAAGTGTGTAATAAGGAGGGTGAGTCTGAGAGCTCAGGTTAGCCCACCTTTCATTTGTACTGAAGGACTGCACTCAGCTCTGAGCCTGCTTCTGTAGCGCCCTGGGTGAACTTTCTGATCTCTGCAAGAGAGCCCTTTGGTCCTCCTCCAGGAGGGCTTCCTTCCAGGGCCCCTCCCAGAGGATCCAGGGAAGCACAGCCATTGTGCAGCCCTCAACCTTCTCTAGAGATCTTTACAGGCCCATCTTATCTAGGCAGAGGATACAATGCCCTCTGGGCGACCATGTGTTTGTTACCTTTGGCTCTACCAGGTCTGGCTGGCACAGGGCAGATCTCCATGAATGTTGGATTTGTTGGGGGGCTGAATGCATTATGGAGCTAGGCCAAGAGCAAAGAACGAACCTGCTGGCAGGCTCAGCTGTCAGCATGCACTCCGGGGCCAACACACTTGCCTCTCCTCTGGCCAGGAACTTCTGACCATTCTGCCAGAACGCCCAGTCCCTCAGCCTTGGCTCTCCTGTCTTCTCTCAAAGCCAGCCACAGGGAGTGGGGGTAGAATACACCCCAGTGGGGGCTGTGCCAGCCGTGAAGGAAGTCAGAAGCCTTCTCACATCCTTCATCTATGTATTCAACAAGAGTTCACAGGACAGTGAAGATGAACAGGCGCTGTGTTCGGTGGTGGGTACAGATGGGAGCAGGTGTGGGCCCATTGAACTTACATTCCAGTGGGGGAATATACCTAAGCAATAAACACACAAGCAGGTATGCATTAGCAAACTCTCTATGAAGAGGAAAAATTAGGACTTTTGAGATCAATGAGCTATTCAGGGACATTAGCTCTAGAAGGCCTTCAGGAGAAGGTGACATGGAAGGCCAGGCCTGAGGAGCTGAGGGAGGCCATGCAAAGCAAAGGGAGGAACATTCTGGAAACCTCGAAAGAGAAGCTCAAAGATGAAGATGCTGAGATATGAGAACAGGCCAGCATAGCACAAACACTGAGCAAGCATGAGGCCAGCAAGAACCAAGGCTAGAAGTCAGGATGGGAGTTTTAAAAAGTTCATTTTTATCATTAGAATAACAAGGTGTGTGTGTGAAGGGGGTGTCTAGGTTTCAGGCTGGGTTGATATAATGTGCCCTGCACACGCCACATTTCTTTCCAGTGGCTGCTGAGAACCGACTGGTAGGCAGAGCAAAGCAAAGAAGCTGGGGCAATAATCTAGGGGAGAGGGGACATTGCCAGGCCTGGGGCGATGGGTTTAGAGACTCCAGAAACATTCAGAAAGTAGAAGTGGAAGTTTGATGGAAGTTTCCAGAACTAATCATCTTTATTGCTTGCCTGCAACATCTGTGTGTGTTTGGGGGAAGGGTCACCTGCCCAAATCACCTGGGAGAAGGAACCTAAGACCAACAAGGATGAGTGCTCAAAGGGTTCAGCCATTCCTGCAGTATCCACACAGTGTCAACAGTCTGCTTTGCAGTTCAGGTAACTTGCTATGGGGAATGTGTTTCCCATAGTGCATTTGTGAGAGAACACAGATTCTCTGGCTAGGAGGTTGCCAGACTTCAGGCTTGCTGTAAGATCCTAACATCCAGGGACTTGTATCACATCTCCACCCCCAGGAGCCTGGGTGACTTTTTTATTCTCGATGCCTCTGTCTCTCTCAGTGGGCTGACAATGCACTCCACAAGGATGCTCCCAGACAGGTCCAATATGGCAGCAAGATTAAAGAACTTGCCTCAGTTAAGGAATGAAGGAAGTCTTTACCTTTTAACTTACTCACAAGTGCTTTCTGGGTCACTCAGGTGACCTTTGCCCTCTGTCCTAATCTTCTGAAATGGTCTTTTTGCTCCCAGGGTTGTGTAAACTCTACTTTTGTGCCCAAAGGCTCCTTACTAGAGCTCTGGGGACCATGGTTCCATCAAAGGCTGTGACTGGGGAGGGGATGGGGCTTTCTGGGGTGACTGTGAAATTATTTCATAATCAGCATGGCCCCAGCTATCAGTGACTAACCAGTTCCTGGTTCCCACAATCTTGGTTTTGCTAGGCATTAACCAGGGTGTTCCCAGATGGCACATTGTGTGGTCCTCAGGGGCACTGTGGGGAGTAGGTGCTCACCAGAGTGGATAGAAATGTTTCCACACTTTGTCTACTGAAAGGGCAACCCCAAACAGCAGTTCAATCTCTGCTGTTCAGCTGGCCATTTATTCCTGTTAGAGAGGCAAGTGGCCGCAGGCGGAGCTGGGGAGTGAGCTGGCCTCTGAGCAGAGCCAGCTGTGTGAAATCTGGGTGAGCAGGCTCTCAGGCCCTGGACCCACTGTATGACCTTGAAGAGCCCAGCCGCCTCTGCCTGCTCTCCCCTCCTCCAAGCTATTTTTATCCAGCCTGACAGCCCTTGGCTGTGGCCACAGTCTGGGTTTTGGGAGCCAGATGCAAACCAGGCAGTTCAGATGTTTGGGTGCTGAATCCTAAGAGAATGCCTCTTGGGGTACCACCATCAGGGTCACAGGTCCTCCACGCTGGGGACTCCGTGGAGGACAGTGTCCAAGAGAAAGGGGATGGGGCTCTCCCGTTGCTCTTTCAGCTCTGGCTTCTATCTGAAGCACTAGGGGGACCTGGTGGTAGGGTTACCCCACCACAGAGCTTTGCTGCTGTGGAGAATCTTTGCCTGGCTTGTCAAGCCTTAGCGGTAGTCACGTGGGTGTCTGGAGCTGGGATGACGGTAGCTGCAGGCCTTAACTGTATTAGAGAACAGATCTGCCCCGTGCATCAGGGTAACGGGGCGGCTCACAGAGATATCTCAAAAGCTCCTGCTCCATTTCTGTCCTCAGGAAGTTAAGCAGACAGTACATTCCATCCTGCTGGCCTGGGGTGGCTGAATCCCACCAGTCCTCAGGACCGGAAGTCCAGCTCTTCATGTGAGCAGCCTGCCTCTGGCCATGGAATCCTTGTATTGGTTAAGGCTTCAGCTCCAGTCCCAGGGTCCATGTGTACCGGATCCACGGTGCCTAGGGGGTCACAAGGCACCATAGAACTCATCTGTGCTTGTGGGAAATGAGACTAAGGTTCTGAGCTATAGGGAAGCCAGGTGGGGAGCAGGTCGGGGGTGCGGGGCTCCGTGGGTGAAGAGAGATGCCTTTGGATAGAAGCCATTCTAGAAAATAAATCAGAAAAGGTGGTACCATTTTCAGGGCTTCTGGGAAAAATAGGCATGTTCCTCATTCCTAGGGAATGGCTGTAGGGGGGTCAGCTCAGAAAGCCCCAATTTCAGCGATTTCAGAGACCCAAGACTGGTAGAGCACTGATGGCCTCCCACTCGGCCCCAAAGGAGACAGACTGGAGATGGGACCAGACACAGTGTCATCAGATTTCCCAGCTCCCGGGGCTGTTGGGGAAGATGTTAGGATGGGAACTACATGATTGCTCCTGGTAGCCCTGCTACCAGAGGCTGTGGGTGGAGGGGCAGCTGGCCTCTCAGAAGGATGGGCTCTCTGGGTGGAAGTTGCCCCTCGACTGGGCAACAGATTTCTCCGGGCTGGCAGGATGGTACCAGCCACTCTGTGCACTGGTGTGGATCGGAGGGCTGAGATAGGGTAAGTAGGAGAGGAGATGCTGGGGAGGGCGGGGCCAGGCGCTCTTCCCAAAATGGCGAGCTGACTGCCCAGGGAAGGCAACCCTGGACAGCTATGGAGGAAGGACCAGTGCCACACAGGGAAGGCCAGGGCACCAGTGGGTGTGGATGAAGGCTCCATCTCAGCTGCATAGCTGTTGAGGTGGGAGAGAAGGCGAATCCGAACAGGGTCTGCATGGCTGCTGGGTCCTTCCAGGACCCCCAGGTATCTGATAACCTCAGTGAGACATTCCCGAAAACCAATGCTCCGGAAGTCAACAGCCAGGGCTCGGGCATCAAAGAAGCCTGGAAAGTAAAGTACCATGAGGGCATGCCAGGGGGAGAAGCACAGAACCTGGGGGAGATACCCTGAGTGACCTACCCTACCAATATAGCCTATAATCACCCAGTGATTAGACATGTCCTTCACCTCTCTGAGCCCCCCTCCCCCTAGTCTCCGACTATAAACACTGCATCACAGAATGCATTTTCTTCACACCTCATGATTAATGCGAAGAAAATCTGTGGCCCACATAATTTCTCTAAGCAGACATGACAGCGGACATGGAAGGGTCAGAATAACCCCGCTTTCTGAGAGGAGGCAAGTTTGGGGAAAGGCAGGAATGACGGCAGCTATCAGAGTGGAAGGCCACTTGGAGAAGGCACAAGTGTGTAGTGAAGCCTTTAGAAGCCACCAGAGCTGGGTTCGAATCATAGATCTGTCACTTAAACTGGCCAGCTGGCCACAAATGAGCATTCCCGAGCCCGTTTCCTTAGCCTGAAGATGGGGAGGCGGGAGAAGTGCTCCCCGCTATAGTATTTGCTGCTGCAGTGAGCAGAGAGGGTGAAAGGAAACGGTGCTGGGACCCGCTCTATACATGGAAAGGTAGCTGTCGCCCAGCTACTGTTGCATCTGAATTCACCATCGGGCTCAGTTTGGAATGTCCTGGCCCCATGCAGCTGCCATCATGCAAGGGCTCTCTCCCGGCCTGATGTCACTGGTGGGCAGGTCAGACGGACTGTTCACACAGACACCCACATCTCCACTGCCTCTACATAGCTGCCCTTCTATAACCACCTTCTTGGCTCCTGACTGTGGCAGCAACTCTCTCATCTCTGGTTCATGGCTGGGGACAGCTCAGCAGGAAAGCAGGAGACTGACTCTGATGATGCACTGCCATCTCACCTCTCTGTGTTTACCGTACTCGTTCATTTTAAACATCCCCCAACACACACACACGCACACACGCACGCACACACGCGCACACACACACACACACACGCAGACACACACACACACACACACACACACACACACACACACACACACACACACACACACACACACACACGCAGGCACATACGCAGTTTGTTTTTCAAGACAATGTTTCTCTGTGTAGCCCTGGTTGTCTTGGGGAACTTACTCTGTAGACTAGGCTGGCCTAAAACTCAGAGTGCTGGGATTAAAGGTGTGTACCACCACTGTCTGGTTTAAACATTTATTTCTTTATATATTTTGAGACCTCCAGGCTGACCTTCAACTCATTATGCACTTGAACTTTGAACTTCAGATCTTCTTGTCTCCACACTCTAAGCGCTGGGATTGCAGGTTTGTGCCACCATGTGTGGTAAATACAGTGCTAGGGATTGAACCCAGGGCTTCATGGACAGTAGGCAAGCACTCTACCAACTGAGCTACATCCTCGGCCTCTTATAAATAATTAGTTAATTTTTAGACACCCATTCATGTAGCCCAGCCTGGCCTGGAACTCACTGTGCTGCCTATGATGATCTTTAACTCTGATGATGATCCTCTTACCCCCGCTTCCACAGAGCTGTGGTTACGAGTGCACATCCCCACGCCTGGTTATGTTGTTCTTTGTAAACAAACATCTGCTGAGTTCTTATTACACACTTCACTGCAGCATCTAATTTATTCCTTATAAACACTCTTTGACCCTACTCACTCTATAGCTAAAGAAACTCGGGCAGAGAATAAACCACCTGCCTTAAGTCACAGAGATAAGAAGCAGCCGCACCAGGATTCAATCAAAAGCCTGAAATTTCCAGCCACAACTCTCTGACCTCTCCATTAGCCTGAGCCAGAGTGGTGAGGACGACCCACTCCACCCCCTCTCTCCTGGGTTTTGTGAGACTGAAGCCAGATAAGTGAAGACATTTTATAAAGTGCTGCCCACATGCTAATCACTACTTCCCTTTTAATAGGATAACCATGAATATAACTTGAAGCATCTTCCCACTGGATGCCATTGTTAGGAATGCATTCCTTTGGTAGTAGACTTTTCAAATGGATCTCCCACATTAGAATTATTGGGTAGGTCTGATAAACCTGTAAATCCCTACAGTCCAATCCAGACTGACTCTTTTGGGAAGACCCTGCAGCGCTGCTGGCTAGACCAGGTTCCACTGCTGAGCACCACCAATTTGGGCCACTTAAAAATGCCAAGGTTCTCTTCAGAGTTGAAAGCTGTTCTTGAGCATCTCATCTTTGTTTTTTTTTTTTTTTTTTTTTTTTTTTTTTTTTTTTTTTTTTTTTTTTTTTTTTTTTTTTTTTTTTTTTTTTTTTTTTTTTTTTTTTTTTTTTTTTTTTTTAAACCTTTATTTATTTATTTGCCATGGTGTTTGCCTGGATGGAACTACAGACAGTTGTTAGCTGCCATGTGGGTGCTGGGAATCGAACCCGGGTCCTCTGGAAGAGCAGACGGTGCTCTTA
>PVIH01029247.1:0-13960 GCA_004025045.1 Sigmodon hispidus | reverse complement strand
CTGATTACCTTCATGAGTTTTCTCTCCAGTGTGTGTTCTTTTATGCCTTTGAAGATCACTATGATGAGCAAAGTCGTTACCACACTGGTTACATTCATAAGGTTTCTCTCCAGTATGTGTTCTTTTATTACTTTGAAGATGACTCTGACAAGCAAAGGATTTACCACACTGAGTACATTCATAGGTTTTCTCTCCAATATGAGTTGTTTTATGCATTTGAAGCTTATTGTCATATGATATTGCTTTACCACGTGGAGTATATTTAGGTGTTTTCTCTGCAGTCTGAGTTTGTTCATGCCTGCAATGATATTTGGCACATATAATGCTTTTCTATATTCAATAATCTGTTTCATTTTTATTTCTCTGTAATATTTTCACATTTTTGCACTGAAAATAGAAATCAGTTCATAAGGTTTTATTTCTGTGCTTACATCTATGATATTTCTTTTTATTAAGGGTTATTTAGCATCTTTAAAGGTAACAGTGATATGAAGCTTATATTACACAGTTAAATTTATAATTCCTTCTATACATTTTACATATTTGAAGAAAACTTAAATATACTTAGAACTTTACCTCACTTATTATCTTTATAAATATTTTCTGTGAGTCATACCACATTTTAATGTGTGTTTGAACAAGTATTGACACAGTTTTAGTACCTCAAGTTTTCACCTCAGTGTAACTTTGTTTAATTATTAACAATGAAGTTAGAAAACAAAGTTACTTGTATGATTAACTTAAATTCTATCAGTGTTCTCAACATGGATATGGTTACATATCTTTTGATTATTCTTAGTGAGAAGTACATCATGTTTTTTAATATCTCTAAAATAAGATATAACAAATCAAGAATTATGCAAATTATACCCTTTAGAAAGAATAAGAAATGTTTATTCATTGAATATACACAGTTTAATTTTCTGTTTCTCAGAGATATATGTCAATGGGATTTTGGTTTCTTTAACACAACACCCCATACATTAATATAAGTCTTATTTTATTTAAATAAGTAACACAAGTTTTACTACTTCTAGTATGAATAGTACTCATTCTACTTATTTAAAAGGTATGAAGACTTTTATCTCACATTTTCAATTGTATCTTTTGTATAAAATGAGTAGTATGTGGTAAATGGAGTGACATGTCGATAGCATACCTCACATGGTGCTTTGATTGAAATAGTGATATGTGTGAAGACATTGTTAAGTGATATCTTTCTTTAAAAGAATACCTTAAAATCCAATTCATCTACACAAGCTAGAGGTACATGCTTTGTGAAGATTTAATGATTATTAATTTACTTTAAACTTTACTTATTTACAAAGATACATTTGTCTAATACTTTCAAGAATCTATTTCTATCAGGTTGATCATGACAATTACCTTTCAGGACTTCTACAACATTGACAATAATCTTCAATATTATTTTTCTCCCAAGTGTATCCTAAAATGTTGTACACAAAAATGTATGTTATATTTATGAAATTAGGCAAACTTTAATTGTCTTCATCAGTACTTAGAACCATGACCAATTTGTTCAGCTAAATCAGTTACATCAATTTACAAATGTAAATCCATAACCAATTTATATTTGACCTCTTATTTTAAAACAATAAGGAAAATCCAGTCTTACCAATAATAGTAAGGTTTTTGTAGGTCTCAAGCATCACATCTTTGTAGAGATTTTTTTGAGACATATCCAGCAAATTCCACTCTTCACAAGTGAAGTCAACATGCACATCATCATAGGTGACTGCATCCTGTAATATTCCATAAATGTGTTCAACAGGAAGCACAATACTGACAACATTCTAAATATGGATAGCATAGTCGAATACTTCTAATTCTCCCCACAAACATTATATGGCATAAACATCATAATTTAATCACCTAATAACCTTAAAATTTGAATAAGAGATTCACCTTTGCCATTTTACTTTTTCTATGATTTGTCAATCAACTTGCTATAGAGATAGATGCCTATTAATAAACATAGAGAAAAATAAACAGCACATATGAAATGAGTTGTACAATTAACTACTACAAAAAAATCAAAATGGACAAATTGATAGTTTGGGTAAAAACCTTTAACCCCAGCACTCAGAAGGCAAAAGCATATATATTTGCCTGTGATTTGAATGCAAACATTTATTGACAATCAGGTTAAGCAGAGCCAAAAACTCATATTAAACTTGTTTTCCTCACAAAAAAGTGCAATGTCCAAACAGACAGAAAGAATGCAGAGGTGTTTACTAAAGTTTTTTCAAAGAGTGAACATTCTTTATAGTTCAGTTTTTTTCCAGAAATGTAAGTTGTCCTAATCTGAATGGTAACATCAATATGATTTTATTAGAAGACTTTGGATATTTAAACACATAGAAATAGATTAAAAATATTAACACTATGCATGCTAATCACAAATAATTAACACAAGGCAGAATTATAAAGCCCTTCCTTTATAATCTGACAAATTCAAGTACTCAGTTTCTATCTCATACATGAAAAACCATAACCATTTTTTTTAACTTCAGGCTTTCTAAGACAATCTCTTGATCCATATTAGGTTCTTTTACAAAACTCTAGCATATTCATCCATATGGACAAAGTAATCACTTTTATTAAAATCTACAGAAAAAAAAATTACTTGAAAATGGCCATGTGTCTTCAATCAATGACTCAGAGAGCTTGGACCATATCAATATGATAAACACATGCTTGTAACCGGAAATCTGAAGCTACCCAGGTAAACTCTGATGATTTCAAGGAAGCAGAGCTGAGCAGGACATGGTTAGTGGTAAAAGCCCAGAAGAGAAAAGAGCCAGGCCCTTTTTGACCTGTTGCATGGTTAGGGAACCCTGCTCTGTGGCACTCTCCTGCACACTGCTTCCTTCTGTCCCTCTCTGAATTTTCTTTGTATCATAAGTGTTCTTGGAATAATAAATATTGGAGATTGTATACATCTTCTGCAATATCTGGCATCTCAATGTGGGGCTACATTTCATGGAGCCCGGGCTGGGCCTCCTACCAATGTCACTCCTCGTTCTAGCTGTAGTGCCTATTTTGGGTTTGGGGAAGAACAGAGGTAGGTTTTGAACAGGTTGCAGCCCCAGCCTGCAGCTCTGCAGGGGTATGCTTCCTGCCTTTCCACCACCACTGAGTTTCTTCAGATCCCGTCTTCTCTGCCACACATGGGTGGTCTTTAATGGCAGTGCAGTCCAGAATTAACCCAGATAACCACATGAATCTCCTGACTGTTGGTAAGCAGGAATCTGAGAGCCTTGGCTTCTGTACACTGGCTGCTGCAGCCAGTTGTGGTGGCAAATGCTGGTATGATTTGCTGAAGGAGGCAAAGTCAGGAGGAACAAGAATTTAGGTCAGTCTGCTTCAGGGACAATTAGAACTGCCATTCTGCTCTGGGCACTGCTGCTGCTGCTGAATGCAACTGTACACCTGCTGGCCATAAGTCCTCATTACATCTTAGTAAGGTAATCACTTTTTTTCTTTCATAATGTCTGATGAAAAACTGTACAGAATTTTACCCACTTTTTCACAATGGTGATAGAGGCTTATTTTCAGGATTATGCATTTGGAGGCTATCTCAACCCTGGAGTTGTTTTGCTTTTTGTATGATAATATACTTTATACCTACTTATTTTAAATCATCCCAGCATAGAGATGAATGTATTCCTTATAGGCTTTGTGAGATACATGAGGATTCTAACACAGCTTTACTTGCTAATATGTGTGACATGGATAAAGATTTTAAGACAATTAAGAAGCTCACTTCCTATAGAGAGGAGAAGTCTACATTGGTTAGAGAGGAATGCAGAATTTATATTAATGAAAAAAATTAGGAAAGTAGAAAAACATATGCAAGAAAAGGATCAGAAAGTAGTAGAACATGTAGATGTGCAGACTGAGAGACTTTTCCACTTTATAAAATTGTTGGAAATTTTATTTATATAGAACCTTAAAACACTGGAAAGGACCATTACCTCTAGGTTACAAGATTATGAGGGTCATATGGAGATAATAGATAAAGATTCTGAGGTAACATCTGCTCAAGACAACCCAGAGCCTCCTTTTAAAAGATATTACAGTAGGGAAAATGCTCTACCTAGGATGATTACAATGAGGGAGTATCCCCTACACCTCCAACATTATTCCTGGTTGTGGCAGAGAACAAAAAATTGTTTGGAAGGACTTCAGGCAACATGGGATATAATTATTAACCTATTTACATAAAGGATCTAAAAACAATGAAGGAAGCCATAGTGACATATGATCTACAATTTTCTTTTGTGAAACAGTTCATAAATTATTGGTCAACACAGAATCGGGTAATTTATGATGACTGGAAGAATTTGGCAATTGCAGTGTTGGACACTAGTCAAAGCTTACAATGGAGGAATTGGTTTAAGAAAGAGGCTAGAGCCTTGGAATCTTGGGATCAAACTGGAAATTTTACCAGATTCAAATGACTCAAACAGAAGGCCACTACCATCTGGGCTATGTAGAAGATGTAACAAAGGCAGACATTGAACAAATGAATGTAGATCCATAAGAGACAAAGACAGCAAACTTTTAACATTGGGGAAAAATAACTTGGGGATTCTCCCAGGAAGCCCCTAAGAGATAGACTTCAAAGCCAGAAAAGGTCCAGCCATATCCAGTCACCATGGAAGAGCAGCCTTCTCAGTATGAGTAACAAATCCTAAGCCTGGAACAGTAGACCATGTAGCAATAGACAATAGGTTGCCCTTACAGGAGTTGATGGTATCCAGTAAACTGATAAAACACATATTTTAGCAGACATCCATAAATGAGCATAGATCAAAGTTGAAAATAAGAATAGACAATATTTTTATGCAAGGCTTAGTTGACATGGGAGCTTATGTTTCGATCATAACTCCACAATCATGACACCTAAGATGGCCTCTCAAGGAAGAAGATATTCAATTTTTAGGTATTGGGACATTGCATTAAGTAAAACAGAGTGTGAGATGGCTTGAATGAATAGGACCATAAGGACAGAGAGGAAGATTGAAGCCATACATGGCCAACATAGCAGTGAATTTATGGGGTCTACATAAATGGAACACTCAAATTAAGATCCCTCCAGGCTTAAAAATCAAACAAAGACCCAATCATGGCCCTGAAAACAATGCCTCAAGAGGCAATGCAAAATAGCCACTGGTTATTCAGATTTCACAACAACCCAGTCTAAAAGCTACAGGTGCCCCAAAGACACTCACAGCCCTGCCTTCAAAATGGTTGACAGACAAGCCTATTTGGGTCCAACAATGGCCTTTAACAGAGGAGAAGTTACTAGCCCCAGAACAATTGGTACAGGAGCAGTTACAAGCTCAGCATATTGAAGAATGAACCAGCCCATGGATCTCCCCCTTACTTGTGATCAAGAAGAAATCTGAGAAATGGAGAATGGTGACAGATTTAAGAACAATTAATAAGGTGATTCAGCCCATGGGCACCTTACATTCTGGTATACTCTTACTTTCTTTGCTACCTAAAGGATGGCCTATTAAATGTATTGATCTGAAGGACTGTTTTTTTTTTTTTTGTTTTTTTTTTTTGTTTTTTTTTACCATATCTACAAGAACAAGATAAAGAGATGTTTGCTTTCACTATACCTACTTTCAACAATGAACACCCAGTAAAAAGGTATCAATGGAGGATCCTTCTACAAGGGATGCTGAATATTCCCACACTATGCCAATATTTTGTTTGACAGCCAGTAGAAGTGATTTGCAAACAATTCCCACAATCTATCATTTACCATTATATAGATGATATATTGTTAGTGGTGCCAGACATAAACATCCTAGAAAGACTGTTTGAAGAAATGAAGGTGTTGCCTGATTGGGGACTTCCCAGTGCCCCTGAAAAGATACAGAGGGGAATCTATCAATTATTTGGGATATAAAATACATTTGTAAACAATTAAGACCTCAGAAGGTACAACTTAAGAGGACAGATAGAGGACACTTAATGGTTTTCAGAAGCTACTAGGGGATATCATCCACATATGACCAGATTTTGATACAAAAAACTATAAACTGGTTAATTTCTTCAAAACCTTAGACAGTGAAAATGATCTGAACAGTTGGAGGGAATTCTCTGCTGAAGCTGAGAGAGAATTAACATTAGTGGAAAAGAGATTACAAGAAGCACATGTGAACTGTATAGATACAGACCTCGACTGCATTATTTTACATTGTGGTTATTTTACATTCTGAGTATTCCCCTACAGGAGTCATAATGTAAGGAGAAAATATTATATTAGAATGGATATTTCTACCACATAGCCCAAGTAAAAAATTGAAAACATACATTGAAAAGATTTCAGATTTGATTTTCAAAGGAAAATTCAGGCTTCAACAGTGCACTAGAAAGGATCCAACAGAAATTGTTGTACCTTTGACCAATGAGAAAATTGATCAATTATGGGCAGACAATGAACCTTGACAGAAGGCCTGTAGTGGTTTCCTGGGGGAGATTAATAATAAATATCCCTGAAGCAAGGGGATTCAGTTCATAAAGAAAACTAATTGGATTTTCCACCCATATGGTACAGGATAAACCTATTTCTGGAGCTGCTACATTTTACTGATGCAAATAAATCAGGAAAGGCCAGTTATAAATCAGAAAACTTTAGTAAGTTGGCACAGAGCACTTATGATTCTGTTCAGAAGGCAGAACTGGAGGCTATTATTATGGTGTTATTGGATTTTACAGGACCTCTTAACCAGATAACTGACTCTCATGCAGAAGGAGTTGTATTTCATATTCAAACTGCTGACTTCATTCCTGATGATACACAAGTATACTTTTTGCTTATACAGCTGCAGGATATCATCACAACTAGAATACATCCTATGTACATAATACATATCATGGCTCATTCAGGCCTTCCTGGCCCTTTAGCACAGGGTAATGATGAGATTGATCAGTTATTAATAGGAAACGTGATCAGAGCCTCAGAATTTCACCGGAAGCATCATGTCAATAGCAGGGGATTAAAGAAGAGCTTTTACATCACTTGGCATCAAGACAAAGAAATTTTGCAAATGTGTGATAAGTGCTCCCTCTACAATCAACCATCCTTACCTGCTGGGAGTAATCTTAAGGGTACAGGGAGCAATGAGATTTGGCAGATGGATGTGTTTCATTTTTCAAATATATTCATCATATCATTGAAACCTACTTAGGAATGCAGTGGGCTACTGCCTTGAGTTCTGAAAATGATAATTCAGTACTCATTCATCTTCTGGAAGCCATGGCCATATTGGGAATTCCTGATCAAATTAAGACTGACAATGCTTCAGCATATATTTCCCAGAAAATGAGGCAGATTTTGTGATATTATGAGATAAAGCACCTTACTGGGATGCCACACAATCCCACTGGACAAGCAGTTGTGGAAAGATCCCATCACACCTTGAAAGAGATGCTTTATAAATAGAAAGGTGGTATGAAAAAACCTAGGGAGAGATTACATGGTGCCTTGCTGACATTAAACTTTTTTAATGCTGATGAGAAAGAAACTTCAGCTGCAGAGAGACATGGGATAATAGAAAGGACTCCTGAGCTGAATCAACCTGTCTATTTCAAGGATGTACTAACTTCAGAATGGAAGTCAGGACACGTGCTTTGTTGGGGTAGGGGTTTTGCTTTTGTTTCCACAGGCAAAGAGAAAATATGGGTACCAACAAGATTGATAAAGAGCCAATTCAAAAAGGAGAACCCTCAAGAGGAGAAGGAATAATGGGTCATCTGCTGAAAAGACAATTGGAAATGTGATAAGAAACATTCACTTAACTAATTTGGGGCAGGTCTCAGTTTTGTTTTACAGAAAAACAGATACAACCCTCTTCATGACTTTAAAAGGATGCTGAATGCTTAGACTTTTGATGCATTAAAAGGACTACAGGAGATTACAAGGACCCCAGACACTGACAGGCAGTAAGAGTAATTTCTCTATTCTCACAACTGTACATCTATATCTAATGATTTAGATATATATATATGAGGTCCTGGTTTGATCGTGACAGAGGCTGGCTTTGGAGATGGAGCAAGTGTCTTTCTCCCTCTCTAAACCCAAGTGCATTGGTAAATAAAACCTGAGAGACTCTGTCACACTTCAGAAAAGCCACCTGAAGTTAGATAGAAGATAGATGAAATATATAGGGACAAATATTATCTTACTTTTATTTTAAATCTTAAATCTTACATCTTTCTGCATTTCCTACACTCTTACTCTTAAAACCTTGTCTGCACACAATACTTTCTGGTGGCTCAATATCTTCACTTGGTAGTATCTATTGGCCTCTCCACTATACAAAACAATTTCTTCTACCTGCACTCTCCAAAGCATCCAGAACGAAGATGGGGCCACCACCAAAAAAAAAAAAGACCCTTGAGAAAGAGAAAGAAGGAACCTATTGTATGTCACTCAGTGATCATTTTTGATATATAGACTATTCAGGACAGCTGTAAGAGAGTTTCATATCATATCTTTAACAAGAATTTCAGATGGACTTACTCAGTACTATGTGAATGGTTATATATGTTTATAATTACTTAATTAGGACTTAACCATTATTTTAGTCTTACAGGACCCCACAGAAACACCATCACCCACAGGCCAGCATGAAACAACTTAATGAAAGAACTACGTCCCTTTCCCAATAAGTTGATCATCCAAGGGAGGATTATCATTTTGATATGGTGGTTACAAATTAATCTTGGGTAGAGGATAAACTGATATTATAGATGTGGGAACTTCTTTCAAAAGAAAGAAAAGGGAACATATGAGATCATTATACCTGCAAACAACTATTAACAAATGGATGAATGAAAAATAAATTGCCATAGTGAAAAATATATGATTAAATTTCAATAAGATTAAAATTTATATAACACACTGATATGTTATTTAGAAAATATTCAATGTCAATATGTCTAGTAAAAGACTAAACAAGATTTTTTTTGTCTGTTTCTTTTACAAGTAATGTTTCTTATGGATATTGAAGTCCTGAGAAAAAAAAGGATATAATTTGTAGTATGATATCAATTCATATGCAATCATAAATATAACTATTGTATTGCCTAAGATATTTTTACAGGCCACTTTAGTGTATGGTATTTAGAAAATGTTAAATATCAAGTATGGTTAAAGAATGTTTGCATGCTGGAGTACAGAGAATTATAAAAAGTGGATATGAGATTACTTAAAATTAGAGTTGGAGATATTTGCAAGCCATAATGCTGATAATAGAACCAGAGTCATAAAGATTAGGCCAAGATCCTAAACAATGAACCAATTCCCCAGGCACTTGTAATATATTATTTAATATGAATATGTATTGCAATCCTTGGATAGTCTAAAATGTAGTGAGAAGAAACCACAGTGGTGAATGTACTTTTATTCTGACTATAAGCATTCAGAAAAATCAATAGAATTACATATACACATATACATATATATACACATAACTTCTATACTAACCACAAAGCAACATCAAGAATGTGTGCAATGTTTGTTAAAAAAATAAAGAAAATAAAAACAAAAACCAAGGCAAAAACATATAATCAACTATTAATCAAAAGAACAAAAAAAATAAATAAAATAAAACTTAACTAGGAAAATTGTGATCCTGGGCAATATTGTCCAGAAACCTATGACTCTAGGTATACAAAAATTAAATAACCATAGACATTACTAAGTAAACAAAAAACAAAGGAATATTTAACCTCTTTCTTTCTGACCCTCAAGGAAATGATACTTGTTATGAAGCCAGAAATTCCATCCTCTAAAGTTCTTTTTCTCTGAAAATAAAGTTAATCTTTAGCTATAACTCTGAAGTATTTTATACCTCTGTATAGTTTTAGTTAAACCCAACTCCATTGAAGTTCAATTCCAAAATTACATAGAATAATATAAATTATACTTTCTGCCACATAGATTTTGTCACAAGATTTGGATTCTGCCTTATTTACATGTATGACACCAAGCAACCTGAGAAATTTGTGGAGCACAGAAATCATTTTTTGTTCCCTAGAACTAAGCTTCACTGAAACACCCCATTAAAGCTATGAGTAGCAGAAGTTAGAAGCATTCTAATGTATTAATGAAAGAATATCCACATGATCATCTTTTCAAAAGTTGTTTAATTAATTCCATTTTGCATTAGTCCCTCTTTATTTAGAAGTCTCCACTAAAAGCCAGAGAGATTGGGGGTTATTCATTAAGTGGTCTTTTTCTTCTTACTGATGAATTAAACCCCAGAGCAGGAAGAATTGTAGGACTGTCTTCCCAGCACTGGGCATCTAAGGCAAAATTAGATATTCAAAGTAATTCTCAATTACATGGAAATAGGCAAGTGTAAACTATAAAAGACATTACACTAGACAAAAATAAAAAAATCAACCACACTTGACAAAAAAGAATAAAAGTCATAAAGACCTAGAAACATTAGAGAATGAAAACAAATATACATAAAATCATAATACATTGAAAAAGTATTTAAAAATAATACCAATAAAGGATATTGAAAATAATAAAATAACATATTTTTAAGATAAAAAACTTAGATATGTATATTGACTTTGCTAATTGTAGACACTCCCTAGTAGGGGAAATGTCATTGATACAATATAGATAATGCTGCACATATGCAAATATTACCTGCTGAGATTCATAACTTGACATATAAAATTTCAATGAATGATTGGTCAGACCTCTGAGCTGAAATAACTGATAGGCAAAATAGAAAAAAATTTCCTGAAAGAATTTCTATTTACAAATTAAATATTTATTGGCTTGAGCTAACCTTCAAAAACTATCCACTCATACAATTTGGTTTCCGATGGTACATATGAAATAAATTAAAACATACTAGAAAATTAAAAATTGTCTCTCCTCCCACAATGAGGTTACTTTTTAAATTGGTAAGTCCAGCAGCTGATTGCCTATACATTTTACTCTGAAGTATACATAATAATGCATTTCTGTATGTTGGTCTGAAGATAGATGCAATGTTCCACATGCAAATCTTTATGGTGACTGGACTGTATATTCAACTGCATGAAACAAATAAACTTTTTTTAAATGTTGACATTTTACACTTATGTACTTTAAGAACTTGGACTATGTAATACAGAAGACACAAAGTCATTGTCCTGAAGAGCAATAGACTGCAGTTAAGGCTGCAGTAGTTAACATGAGGGAGCTTCTTTAAGAAATAAGCAAATAGAATAGAAATGCATCAGTTCTAAAATTATGATGTCTTCCCGGGGAGAAATTACTGAATACACTTAGGAGATTAATAAAAAAATAATACCATTAAGGTTTATATGCATATATCTCTAGCTAATGCTCAGGAAGGAGAAAGCCTATATACATTTTGCATTCAACCTATGCTACAATCCTTATGTTTTCAGGTTTTTGTCCTATATAAAATTTAGAAAAATTTCAATATAGAAGGCAATTAGTAGGTTTAGGCACTTATGCAGTTTGGTATTACACAGATAAGATATTCCCCAAATTATGTAAGTACCAGTGACCTGATACAGTAGGTAATTCTTTAGTGACAGTATCCAGAGGTGAAAACGGAAAGGCATAACAATGATAGAAAAAATAGAAGCTACTTTCTACTTAAGAATACTTGGCAGAAGCTATGTTGTATTCCAAGTAAGCTCCTTATGAAGAACAGTCTCTTTTATATTAGTTCTATAGAGAAAATTGAAGGACATGGATGACTGCCATAAAATCAGCAGAAACTATCAACAGTGGGACAGACTTAGGAAAGATAATCACAAAATACTGCACAAAAGGAACACAGGAAATCTCAAGATCATTACTATGTCCACAGAGGTCTTGTGAATGATAATTGTAACTCCATGTGATGGAAAGAGTTGGGTTCTGAGCATCTGAAGCAATCCTACCACAATTGTCCTGATTCAAGATTTTTACCAGTTCTCCCAAGCATATTTCTGGTTTTAGTAAAGAAGCTTGGGGCTGGAGAGATGGCTCAGAGGTTAAGATCACTGACTGTTCTTCCAGAGGACCTGAGTTCAATTCCCAGCAAAACCACATGGTGGCTCACAGCCATCTATGATGAGGTCTGGTGCCCTCTTCTGTAAAACTGTATGCATAATAAATAAATAAATCTTTAAAAAAAAATAATAAATAAGTAAATAAGGAAGCTCTACTTTCTTGTCAATACATCAGGCTATTACGGAAACCTCTGAAAACAGAGACCAAAAATTGTTCCCCCTCCCTAATAAAAACATGACTTGGTAAGACCAGTCCAAACCAACAGTTTTACTTATTAAATAGTTGTCACATGATGTCTTATTGCCTGTGTGACAGAAATGTGCTTTGTTCATAAACAAAAACAAGAGCATTATGGCATATTATACCTTAAAATTTACTGTGACCCTGTAATGCCTCTATTAGTATCTTGATAAGAGTTCTTTTCTTTGATATAGGGTTAAGCCTAGTGGCTGACTGTAAAGCACAATTCTTGTAATTTTTTGGAACCAAATGTCTGAACAATTTTGTGTGTGTTCTTTTATCCTAATCTTTAACAGATAATGTTAGCATATACTTATTTTGGGAAGAATTTAGAGGTAGTATGCTATCAGCTAAGTTTTATTTTATAAGACTGACAATCTCCTGAACATTACTATATTTTTTACGTAATCAATTCTAATCCTCTGTTTCACACCATAGAAGTAGATGGATACCTAACAAATGAGGAACACTTAATAACATACAAAAAATTAACCATAAATAAATCTTACATTTCAAAGTTAAATGCAAAGTTCTAAACCTGTAGAATATACTAGAGCATCTAGGCTTCTTTAAATTTGGCAATCTGCTTTGCCCTGGTACACCAAAACAGTGTTGAATTTGGCTACAAATATATTCTTTTTTTTTTTTTTTTTTTTTTTTTTTTTTTTTTTTGGCTACAAACATATTCTTACACAGAGTTCCCTGCTTCAAATTCTTTGAGCAAGTTTACCCCACAGAGCAAAGTTATTCTAAAGCCTGGCCTGGATCCAAGGAGTTTCAAAGATCATGTAAGACTTTATAGGCCAGAGATTCGACTACTTTTGACTGTCAGGTCACCTGGAGGGCCTGATTGGATATTGAGGCCTGAGTGCCTCTCATAAGATTAAAAGTGCTTAAAGACACAGCCCAATGGTTTCTGGCCTTGCCTTTCACCCAAAGTACCTTAACTAGATTAGCAAAGATATGCATGTTAATAGAAATTTCTCCTGACTTTTTTGACTGGCAGATTATGCTAACTTTCTGAACTCCACAGGCACTTTTTATTCCTCATGGGCACAATGTGGCCAGATAACTTGTATGGACCTTGATGCAGATTTGGTTGATTCCTGTAACTTTAACCTCTTAGCCATCTCTCCAGCCTGCTGTCACTTTGGAATGTCTTCATTTCTGTTTACTCCAATGTTTTCTACATTTAATTTTATGTTTTAGATATCCTTCTGTATATGATCATATTGGCATTCTTGATATCCTTTTGCAAATGAGCACAAATGGTCTAATTGTGCTTTCTAAAGTACCACAGAAAATGTAACTAAGAAAATTCCTCTTTGGTTGGTTTGGATTTGATGACAAAACCAATAACTCAGTTTTGGTTCTGGCTCCAGGTGTCACAGAGTTTGTTTGTTCTGTTTGTATTCTTATATGTTATGACTTTGCTTGTCTGTGTTCTGACTCATAAAACTTACTGGCAGTAAGAGACAACTAAGAGTACTTCTACCCAAATGCTTCCTAGACCTCTGAACAAGAACACAGACAGAGGTTGGTAATTACAGAGTGTGGGAGAGGACAGCTCAGTGGAGAACTATGGTTTCCAATGCTGTAGGCTATAAGCACTTTTAGTCTAAAACAATACTGGTTTGA